>JAODLC010000133.1:28917086-28935106 GCA_026781145.1 Hippopotamyrus pictus | reverse complement strand
TAATTCATGACACATTTAAGTAATAGTTTCTCTTTATATTTCCCATTTTAAATAATTCATGACACATTTAAGTAATTCATTATTGGTGTATTTATTTATTTAATTTTGGCACTCTTAGCCCTCCATAGTGGTGGGCTAATGGTCAGGTAAGCACGCTTGTAATTGAAAGATTGCTGGTTCGGATCCCCGACCAGCAAGGCACCACTGAGGTACCCTGAGCAAGATACCACCGCCAAGCACTGCTGTCCAGGTGCTGAATTAGCTGCCCCCCCTATGTCACATATGGGCTAAATGCAGAGGACACATTTCGTTGGTGCGTGATCACTGATCACCTAATTCTAATAAAATAAACATTACATATGCCTCTTGGAAGCAACTCTGTACCAACCAATTGATAATGATGATTTTATTTGTTAAATACACTTAAGACAATGAATTTGAATAGAAAACAGACTAAGTTAATGCAAAAATATTAACAATGTATAAAATAATGTAAAATTCTAGTTTCCCTATTGCTTACCTCTCCTTTATCATTGCGAATTTGTTGGTTGAACTCTTTGCCCTCCAGGCACAGGAAATCCTCTCCAGGTTGCAGAATGCCACACTTGGTGGCAATGGCACGGGCTGTGTTGATGTTGTCCCCAGTTACCATGCGCACAGTGATCCCAGCCTTCTGGCACTTAGAAATAGCTTCAGGGACCTAGAATGACACATATGAGTCACATATAACCCATATGCTGGAAAATTAATGAATTAAAATATTAAAAATAAAATGATATGCTCTATCAGATAAACACCAAGGCAAAATCATTTAAAGGAGCAATGATTGCACTGGATTGGCCACAGACTGACAACATGATGCTGTATAAGCAGTTGGAAGATAGTTGAACATGGATTGAAAACCTCTAAGCAAGTCCATGCTTACCAAAATGTGGTACCAAGAGATTCAGTTAGATAAATACTGCAGTATTAAAATGTCCCCTCACTCTCAGTTGACATTATTCTATTTCCACTATTACAATGCATATTTGCAGTGAGAAAAATCCATGAAACAACCTTTTAAACAAGTGACCTTCATTCATGAAATTTAAGCGTGTTGGGGGATTTTTTTCTTCATGATCAATAAATTATGATAATCTGAAAAACCTCCAAAAAATAACACACCCCTTCAGCACTTCCTTGTAATCCTGACTAGAGACTGCTGAGATGAAAACTGACATTAAATCGAAGTCTGCTTAAGTTATTTTAGTTTTCCTCAGCATGATACTATGCCTTCCTCTTCGCCCAGTAAGCTGTAGCCCAAAGTGACTTTTCAGTCTAGTCAGGGGGTCTGAATGCGGAGGAGATTAGGTAAAGAGGAGGGGGGGGGATTGACTGCAGTAATTACCCACATTTGGTTTTATGATGAATTGCTCCCCATCCTTCATTAAACCCAATCAACTAATTTATTTATACACAATTAAAAATCTCCCAACACACTACAGACATGACAGGGTGGACACCTCCTCCAATCACAGTAATATTGAGAAAGTCCACAGAATATTACACAATGTAGAGATTTTGTAGCTACATGTTTTTCCCATTTGTAACCATATAAATATTAAATATTTCCAAAAAGTTTGGCTCTGGGCGATCCTCATCAACTGTAGTGTGCTGGGTATGTATCTTCTTTAAATGGTATCTTAACATAGTCAAAGTGGAAGTGCTGTTCATAATAAGCATGGTGAACAATACCTTTTCATCATTTTTGTTGTAAACACCAGCACTGAATTATACTTCGATGAGCCAAAACATAATGACCACCTCTCATGTGAAACAAATAATGCAGGCTATCTTGTTAAAACAGCAGGTGTCCAACTGTGCAATATATTAAATGGACACCTAACACCCAGAATTAAAAGGCAATGTGCTTAATGCAGAAGAAATAGGCAGGGGTAAAGACCTGAGTGATTTTGATAAGGGTCACATCATTATGGCCAGATGACTGGGTCAGAGTATCCCCCAAACGGCAAGGTTTGCGAGGCTCGGCCGTGGTGAGTACTCTCTAAGAGTGGTCCAGAGAGGAAGAAAAACCACAAACTGCCAACAGGGTTTTAGGCAGCCAAGACATGAGATGTAAGACAAGATGTGAGGTGTGAACAAAGGCTATCCCTTCTGGTACATATCAACAGAAGGGCTACTGTGGCACAAATCACAAATAATCTGGCAAAAGAACTGATTGTTTTTTTATTGTATTATTTTTTTCTCGTCCCATTAATTTTTTTTCTCCTCCTCCTCCTTCTTAGGAGCCCCATAGAAATGTCTAACACAAATTGCATATTTTTATGGATAAATACAGGACAATGCATTTTATTTTCCCATATAGGATGGTCTGCACACCGCAACAGACATTCTTTTAAAACTAATTAATGGCTTACCCTAGTTCATCTAAAATTGTTAATGGTTATTTATTTTTTTATCTCAAGTTTTGGCTATAGTCTGTGAAGATCACTCCCTCCCATAAATGAAAGTAACCGAGAAGAAGGAATTTGTAGTTGGGCTCTCAATGCTATCCTGATAATTTTCTTATCATGAAAGAGAATTAACAGTGGTAAGCTCGTGTCTTGGTAGATCATCCACATAAGTTGGTAAGTTTAAAATTCCCAACAGGAATTTGCACTGGAACTGCTAACATTCTGGCTGCTGACTGGAAGACAGAAGTTGATGATGTGACAATGTCGAACTTCCCAACATGCAAGAATGGTGAACAAAATATTAACGCAATAGGCAACCTCATTGGAAACCTAGGCAAAAAGGCTGAACTGAATGTTAAATAAAAATTTTTTACCTTGCTTTAGGTATAGCCTAAGCCAAATTTACCAACAAAGGTGATAATTGCTGGTTAGTCAGATATTGATGCTAGGTAACTTGTGTGATATTGCCGATTATGGATAATATTGTTATGTTGCTCAGACCTAACACGGCCAGATTCATGCTAAGGGCTACAGAATAAAAATAGCAAAACACAGAACTTTAACTGTCCTATTAACAACAAAGAAGCGATTCAGAAATACCATTTAGATATAAACCTTTCCTCACGTACATGTGTTCTTTCACATTCAGAAGGCAAATAAAAGGAAACTACATAATTATATGAAGAATTTGTCATTGTGTTTGGAAACCTATGTCACTGTCTAGACCAGTTTGGTTATTCTCATTTACACAAGGTGTTGTCTCTTACCTCTGGCCGTACAGGGTCCTCAATGCCCACCACTGCAATACAGGTCAGGTCAGAGAGAATCTCATTCTCATTGTCCCAATTGGGTTCAGTATCCCCGGGAAAGTCCCGCATGGCCAAGCAGATAGTTCGCAGGCCATCGCAAGCCATGGGCTCTATCACTTTTCGCACCATCTCATCACGGTCCTTTGGCTTAAACACCCTAGGCTGGCCAGAGGCATCCAAGATGCGGGAACACCTGGAAAGTAGATCCAGGGGTAGTGAAGGAAGAACACAAACAAGAGTACTGTCACAATGCTGACATGAAAACATATTTATTTCTGTGGGGGTAGGGAAGAACTCATGGAGTTTCAAACATAGAGCTGGAGTTCTCATGGAAGTCTGTCCATGAGAACCACTGTTCTCTCCTCATGGTTCTCCTCAAATCACCAAGTATTTCAGACTGCTGCTGAGTAAAAATAAATAAATAAAAATCAGCTTTGCCTCTAGTGTGATAATGTGATAATCCCATTGCTGGCAGCATGATTTTATTGTTGGGTACTTGAACAAGTCCCTTAACCCCTATTGTTCCAGGGACTGGCTGACTCTGATCTTCTCAGTTATGTCATTTTCGTCAAAAACCAAAAAAATGCAAATAAGAATAACAATAATAATAAGAAGAAATAAAACAAAACGTGATGACATGACAGAAGAAAAAATTGCATACTTGCGAAGGATTATCTCGGAGGCACCCTTGCTATACATGCGGTAGCCTGTACCATCTGGGTTTTTCAGCACTGTGCTCATGCTCTTCCGTGAAGAGTTAAAGGTGTAAACCTTGTAGAGTTTCTCTTCTGGCACCTCATCCCGGACCGGCTGATAATCTCGCTTCAGATCAAGCACCAGACCAAGCAGTGAGCATTCAGTCTTGTTTCCCACATGGCGAGGCAGTCCCCCTTCCCTTTCTGGGGGCTAGATCAAAATATCAGATGTAGATGATAGGAGTGTTTAGATATATTTGATAAATCTTAAAATTTATATCTTTACATAAACAGGTGACATTGTGTGTAGGCATCTTTAAATTGCCCATAATGTGATTATGAGTGCGAGTGAGTATGTGTGTGTGTGAATGTATAGATGCCCTGCAACCTTGCAATACACTGGCATCCTGTACAAGTGTACAGGGTGCCTTGCCTTGTGCCTTGTGTTTCTCCCACAAGCCTACAATGGATAAATGACTGAAAGATAATATATTTCAACTGATCTGTGGTTATAAAAAGCTAGTTTTCTTTCAGTTTTTTCTTATATGATTTTTTCACATAATGTAGAAAAACATGGTTACAATAAATGCCAGAAAAAGTTATACTACATTATACTGAAAAGGGATAAGCATTAATAGCTGCTAAAATTAAGGAAGTAAATCAATTGTTTGACACTGTTGTGTAGTATAAATCTCTACTAAATGGGACTAAAACATGTACTGAAATTCCAAATTGCAAATTTGTGTTACTAACCAGAGCTTGTACATGTTTATTTCAATGTCCAATGTCCATACATTCAGTGCTGACAAGTGCCCAAAATTGTTTCACTCCATCAACTGATTTATATTCATACAAAGACGAATTCTACAAGTACTTTCTGTAGCGTAGGAGGTGCGTGGGATGCAACGCGAAAGATCAATATGTGACCTTGCTTGAAACGAATGGTTTCCAGGGATTTTTACCCCAGCACCTTCTGGTTAGCACTCCTGAGTCGCACAGCAGCTCACCTCTATCCCACACAGATGACTCACCACTCCATTCCACCATGGATTAGTTTGTGTTAGCTCACAATATGTGGGTGCTTGTTTATTTATATATTTTTTATGCAACAGCATCCTGCAAATGTCCTGCACACTGACTGCAAGGCAGTTTTATATTCTGAGAATGATCACTAGGGTGTTGCTTACCAGAATCTTGGTTGTGTATGCAGAGTTGATGGAAATGCTGTTAACCATCAGCTCCAGTGTCTCTGGCCGCAGTACTTCTGGCTCGGGCACAGTGCGGTAGTGTGTGTCACCGATATAAGCCTGCACCACCGTCATGCGGTTCATGGTCAGAGTACCCGTCTTGTCAGAGCAGATGGCTGTCGCATTTCCCATGGTCTCACAGGCATCCAGATGTCGGACAAGGTTGTTGTCCTTCATCATTTTCTAAAATCACAGGTAGGGGATGAACCACCCTAGAGAAGTTTCCAACTCAAGGACACGGTGGAATAGATGTTACCCTACACTCAAGAAATGGATCATGCACAGCTATACCACTAGCAGATATCCTGGTCCTCACCTTTACAGAGTACGCCAGGGAGATGGTGACCGCAAGAGGCAATCCCTCAGGAACAGCCACTACCAACACTGTCACGCCAATAATGAAGAACTTCACAAAGTACTGAATGTAAATGGGTGTACATTCCTTCAACCAGGGGCGTCCCTGGACGCCGAAAGTGTCGATAACAAAGTACAGGATGAGGATGATCACTGTCACAGCAGACATGATCAGACCTGAAAAAATGAGCACGGAAGAACATATTGCTTTGCAAATGTCTCACTGAGATGTTCATGAACTACATTCGTCACTATATAACTTTCATTCCAACTATATGTCTGTCTGGTTCAAATTCATCATATTGGACTCAGCTTTATTTTTGTACAATTATTTTTAACAATGTAATTTTGCAACAATTATAAAATTTAAGTGCATTTCAAAACCCAGGTCTGATTCACCCACCAGCCTTGCCAATCTGCACAGCCAGCCTGGTGAGCTTGCCCTGCAGCACCGACTTCTCTTTCTTTGTCACATTGACTTTCCGGGTCTCCTTCTCTTCTTTCTCCTCCTTGTCCTCAGACTCAGCTCCCTCCTCACTCTTTAGCGGCTGGATTTCAAGGGCAATTCCATCTTGGGTCTTAGCTGTCAGTAAGGTGTTTTTAGGGGGAAGCAGGAAAGGAGGTGGCATATCAAAACAGGGATAGAGAAACAGGCAAAGAGATGTGGGGAACACAGGGATTTGAGGGGCAAAATTCTGTGTTAAAGTGAGCAAGGACCAGACATACTGACTACAGTCGGGAGGTATGAACAGGACCCTCGAATTGCAATTCCCCATTCACTATGCAGCCGCATAAAACTGTTAGGCCGAAGCAGCATGAGAAAGCACTTTCTCTAATTTACCAAATCCAAATACCACCACTTTCAGCAACCCAGTATAAAAACTACAGTGTCCAAAATATTAATTTGTCCCCAGTCTCACTTAAGCAATTTAAATGCACCATTACTTTCTTACAAATCATAAAACATATTTGGTTATTTAAGTTCAATTTAACCTAAAAAAAAAGCACAAATAAAAATGTTCTTTACTTTGGTTTAAATGATTTATAGGTACAAATAAAATACATGTTTAGTTGAATCTGCAGGAGCGCTGAAGCTCTAGAATAGCCTAAAGAGAAAAAGCAGTAGATTTAATGCAGAAATTACATTCTTACTTTCAAATTACAGACAGCACTTTTATAAAGCCCATCAAAGTTTTGAACAAGCATAAGAGAATAGAAATGTCACGCTTTCAAGAATTTAGTCCTGGAAAGAAACATCTTGACAATAACAAGAGTGGGTTGCCATAGCGTACCCCGGGATAAGCAGAAAGAACACCTTTTGTCTTACTGAAGAGCAGAATGTAGGTTCTTCGCGGGTTCATTTGCAAATATACAGTTAGCTTTAACTCTGTCAAAACTGTTGGGTTTAAAATCATATAATTCAATCATATCTCAATATTTTTCATCTTTATTAATCTCATTTAAGAAATAAACAAAGCCAAAGGTATTGAGCCCTGATCCTAAATAGAAAGTTGAAAATTCAGATATGGCATCCTAACAAGATACAATATTTCATATTTAAAGTGCAGCTGTGCAACTTGAATGAAAAAAAAAACCGTGGTACAGAATTAAATCCTATAAGCATTTTACTGCTTTTCTGCTGCTCCTGCCCTATGAACTAGACCATGGAACTGGAATATTTGGTTTCCTAAATGAAGCTTCTCAAGCACAAACTGAAGGGCAAGAGTCATCGCATCTGAGCTGACTTGGCACAACACAAAACCGACTAGACTGACAAAACAGCCACACACGGGACTAACGAACTGACTGGCTGATGCCACGACAGACGCACAGGGGGCGAATGTGTCACAAAAAAAGCAAGGGGAAAAAAAAATCAATTATAAAAAAACAAGAAGCTGAAAGCTCTCCAGACGATTGAGAGCAATGCAGAGAGTTAAACAGTGACGTGAGATAAAGTTACAAGACAGCATGAGGTCCTGAGCATATCCTGGAAGGAGGCGAGAACAGTGAGAAGAGCAAACCGATCCACAGCCAATCAGTAAGCAAGGGTGCAACTCTCAATCCATCCGTATCTGCAAGGCCCTTACTGGAAATTTTATTATATAGCATTTATCAGATACAAATTGTCAACAATGGGTTTTTCCATTTTACATAGATTTGATAAAGCATTTATAGTATTACAAAAACAGGATTAGAACATCAGTATTTAAAAAAAAAAAAAAACCCCTTGCAAAGTAGATGGTTTCATAGTTCATGTCCCATAGAATGACAATTCCTTTTGAGAACCTGCTAAATGTTAAACATTAAAACCCAATGAAAAAATATCAACAATGTTGTAATAAACAAACCATGAGCCCTAAAACTTGACTGCTTCCATGGTAACAATTTGTCTTTTCCTCAAAAGAAAAATAATCACCTCATAGCAACATCAGAACATTACTGGATGAACTGAACTCATGAGCCTTCATGAAGTACAGCAATGTTTTTTGCAGGTGAGAGTTGCACCCTTTTACATATAAAGCTAGGTGAGAACCTCCTCCAGGCTTGGTGGGAGAGAAAAGCGACAGCGTAAGAGTGTGAGAGAAAGAGCCATAACAAGACTGAAATACTGAGATGGGACTCCGAGACTGCTGCTGGATGTGCAGGGGAGGGTCTGAGGGCGGGTTACCTTTGTTGCGATTTTCTGGAGCCGCTTGTTTTTTACCTGTTTAAACACAGAAAGAGGGTGGACTGCTGATCACATGGGTTGAAAGAAAAAAAAACTGAAAATAATACTGAACCAATAAAATGAACTGATAAAAGTCACAAATAAAACTGATAGGAGCTGTCCTATCAGAGAGAAATTAAGATTTCTGAAAACCTGTAAGATGGAAATAGTCGAAGATGCAGCAAACTTATTACTGAAAAGCAGCTTCCTACCTTTTTATTCTACTTTCACAATTTAATAATATGGAAAACTTCAATGAAACTTAAGCAACCTGCCTTTCTTTTTTGGGGGAGATTACCTTGAACTATGTTGCATGCACACCTCGATAGTCTGTATGTTATTCCAGCTCAAACGCCCAAACTAAAGTTGGTTGATATAAACTGAAAATTATCTAAATATTAGCTGCATAAATGAACTTCATGGAAACGATAAAGGTTTTGTAATGTGGCAAAATAGGTTTACTTGAGGCAAATACACATTCCCACTGCGTTTATATAATATTTGATACATTTACACATTAGTTTCAGAGGCCACATTGATCAGGATTCCCAAGTCACAGATTTAAAGGTCACCTAAAAGCGCTCTGTATTACCAATTCCCCATGATTCAGTCTGATTTTATAAATTTTTTACCATGCCATTCCTGATGAAAACATAAAACATGAAGGCTACATTGAAAAGGTTTTGAACTGCTTGATTGTATGCTCTATCCAGACAATGAGCCGGGTTAAGATTCTTTGTGAACATACACAAGCATAATGTGACAGAAAAAGACTACAAGGTTATCACTTCAGACAAGCGGATGCGCCAATAAAATCATTCAAGTACTGATGGCTTACTGCTGCAGCGCCTGTTGTAATGAAAGCAGGATTGCATTTATGATTGGGTTTCTTTAGCCTTGGTATGCATACTTATCTTTATTAAAACAACTATAGGTCAACTAAGTAGTAATTTCCTAAAAAAATAAAGATTTGCTGATGTGGGAATAGTTTAAACAGATGTAATTATCCAATACACCAGTATCATAAGATGATCAATATGCAACTAACAATGTGCTTGTTATGCATTTGTTAAATAAATACCATTTTGCTAATGTAACTGATGAATACCCTGATTAACTGCTGAAAAAGTAAATAACATTAAGAGTTCAAATAAAAACTGTCTCTGAGTTAAGGACTTCAACTTATTCAAACTGAAAAGAAGGAATAAATCAAAAGTTATTTACAAATGAAATATACAACAGATAATTTGAGGGGGGAAAAAATCTCTGAACAATTTAACCGTGTCAAACACCTGGATCTGGCCAATATAGTCAAACACACTGAAACCACCCTGCTGAAACATACATTTAGAATAGTATCAATACCACATGACTGAACCTGACTGCCAATTAGCTAAACTGGCAAACTTGCAAAACTGGTTTGGCTCTGGTACACTAAATGTTTCCCATACAAAGATTTTAAAAAGTTTCCACATGTATGCTCTGTTTAATAACAATGTGAAGCTTCAATTTACATGCTTGGGTATCACCAGTTCCAACGTTTCTTACAAGTTACAGAACCCTTATATTTAATGACTGCAATTAACTGTTGAAAAGACGACAAACAAAACATTGACAAGTGAAGGTGAAGACGAATTTTAAAAATGTCTGGTATGTACTTAGGAAAGCACCCCAATAGCCTGTAATTTATTCCAGCTCAATTGCCCAAACTAAAGTTGGCTGATAAAAAAATACTGCACACAACTGTGCATTTGGGTTGCACACTGTCCTTTTTTAATAACAATGCCTGAAAGTCCAGCAGTGTACATTTCTGTGGAGATTTTTTTTGTTCTATTGTTTCACTTAAAATAACAGTTAATAAATATTAGTGCATGCATCTAAATGTCAAGAAGAGGTGGTAGTGGGGAAATGTAGATGGGGTTATGAATGACATTTGATTTAAAAGTACCCCAGAGTTATAATGAACATATTGAAAACAGGAAGATTAGACTGAAAGATTTTTTCTCATGATAGATTTTCATACCTTTCTTCACTTTTTTCTCCTCCTCTTCACCTCCTGCACCTAACAGTGTAAAGATGATTCCGGTCTGGGAGTTGAGGCCGACTGCACTGACCACCATCCTTCCAGATCCTTCCATTACATGAGTACCTAGAGAAAGAGAAACAGACCATCAGTCACTAAACAATACAAATAATTAGCATGATACCATATCTGTCAAGTCGAGACCACTGGAAAACATAAAATCATTCATCGTCATGCATGAAGGGAAATTCTCACCAGAAAGCAGCATGGGATCTTTCTCAAAGGACTTCTTGACCTGGTCGGACTCCCCAGTTAGTGAGCTCTCATCAATCTTAAGGTCATTCCCCTGGATCAGGATTCCATCTGCTGGCAACAGGTCACCTGAGATGACACAGATGAGGTCAGCTTAGCTTAGTCCAACAAGCCCACCTCTCACCCACTCTGTCATAATGACTACATTGGATAGAGTGTTCATTATAAATCAGACACACTGTACTGTTACTACATTTTCACAAGTGCATATACAAAATTTATGCTAAGATGCAATTTATGCTGCAAAATTCAATAACACTAAAAGCAGTCGTCAGAATGCATTATAGAGACCTTCATAATGCATAATAACACATTCATAAAGTATTATAAACACATCCATAACTATTTATACAAAGGCATAACACTTGCTTATTGTGCATCATGAATGCCCTCATCTATAATGCACTATAGATACCTTCATAATGCATTGTAATGGTCAGTATAAGCCATTATAGCACATCATGGAGGTATTTATAGTGCATTATACATAAGAGCTTCATAAAGCATTCATAATGCATAACAAACATAGCTATAATGTGTTATGCCTTTTAATAAATAGTTATAGTCATGGGTATAATACTTAATGAATGCCTTATAATACATTATATAGGTATTTATAATGCATTATATATGGGTGCTTTAAGTAAACTGTTACTCAAAAATTGCAATGCATACAGTCTTTTCCTTAATGAAGTGGAAGACGTATCTATCTTATCTGTTATGTAACTAGCCACTTTATCTGTGTTTTCTATAGTTCGGAAAAGGGTTCAGAAATAAGGTAAAGCACTATACAAAAATGCAAAGAAAACTGTTAAAAGAAGCCATAAAAGAAAATACAAGTGTGTGCTTCCCAGAATAATCCATCTGGTTATATATACAAATGACTTTTCTCACCATATTTGATTTGGGCGATATCTCCCACCACTATTTCAGCCACAGGGATCTGAATGACCTGGCCCTTCCGGATAACAGTGAATTTCTGCTCCAGCTCAATGCGGCTCTGCAGCCCTCGGAACTGCTTCTCCTTGCTCCAGTCATTGAATGCCGTCACCAGCACCACAATAATGACAGAAAACAGGATGGCTGCTCCCTCAATCCAGCCAGCCTGTGCCTCTCCTTCATCCTCCACACCAGCTGCTGCCTGGCCACACACTAGAAAGGTAATATTGAGTAAGTGTACAGCTATCACCCCCATAAAGATCTTGCATTTGCTATGTAATACCATTTAGCATAGTTGGCCTGAAATGGCAAAATTCTACTTATTAAAAATCACACAATGTTAATGCTATTCAGATCATTTTGGACTGTGCTCTACCTTAAAATGAAGAAAAAAAAAACACACAGATTAGAGCAATAAAGAAAGGCTACTTTCATACATCCAGGGAAAGCCCCACCCACCACACAACTTACATTCGCTGTCGCCCCCTGGTGGGTGATAGAAGGAAAGTCCCAAAGATATGATGGCTGCAATCTCCAGAATGATGAGTGTGACATCCTGTAGGGCCTCCCATACAAGCTGCAGGAAGGTCTTAGGTTTCTTGGGCGGAATGAAGTTCTTCCCAAATGCGCTGTGGCGCTTCTCCAGGTCCGTAGGGTTGCCAGAAAGACCTAGGGAAAAACAATACCGGTTTTACAATATGAGAAAAAAAAAGCAATACCTTTTCCAGTTTTTATGCTAGCATATAAAAGAATGTGGTAATGCTTTACTTAAACCTGTCATCTATAATTCATTATAGATACCATCATAATAGCTAGTATAAGAATTAATAAAGCATTACAGCAAGGTGGCCAATCTTACCCAGAAAGAGCTGCTGTATATGCTGGTTTTAGCTGCAACTCCCTAATTAGATTACTAATTAGAGGACTGACAGGCTGAAGTCAACAGTTGACCTACTGTAAAGGCTATCCCAAAAATCTCCCTACACATTAGGCCTTTGTGGATAACACTGCCCCCCCCGCAATACAACATCTTGTATTGACACTCATAAGGTATTATAATGCTGATTCTGCATTAGCTCCAATTAAGCTCTCATCTATAATGCCCTACAGATATAGTAAAATCCCGTTATAGTGGACTCCCTTATAATGGATAAGTGTTGATTATAATACTGCATAAGCTCCAGTGAAGCTCTCATCTCTAATGCACTAAAGACACGGTCATGATCCATGATAATGTTTGATTTCAGAATTAAGAATGCTTTGTACTTCATTATGAAGGTATCTATGGTACATTATAGATGAGAGCTTCATAAAGCATTCATAATGCATCATAATCCTAGCTATAATGTGTTATGACCCTTATAATATTTTTGTGTTTATAATACTTTATGAATGCATTATAATGTATTGTGAATGTGCTCATAAATTCTTGTAGACATGTGTTATAATTTTCATAAATATTTATAGCCATGTTTATAAGGTTTTATGAATGCATTATATAATTATGAATGTGTTCATAGATTCTTATAGACATGACGTTCATAGAAAGTGTTACCAACAATATTAACATCTTTCCCACAGTCTTCTTAGGTAAAGGTATTCATGAATTAGAGCAAATAAAACAATTAAGAGGTTCTTGAAAAGAATGCTAATAACACAGACTGTTGACTTACAAAGAAATTTAATCTGTCATTTAATAAAGAAAAGCTTGTAAATTAATTATGTACATTTGGATAAAATTGCTCAAAAATGCACAAAGCTATGGGTATTTAATATATGTAGCACAGAACATTCTACTAGAAGCATCCATCAATCCATTTTATATACCCACTTGTTCTGTGCAGGACTGTGGGGGTCTGGAGCCTATCCTGAAAGCAACAGGTGCAAGGCAGGGAATAACCTAGGATGGGGTGCCAAGCTATTCCAGACACACACCATTCACACACACATTCACACCTACAATTTGGCAACTCCAACTCATGTGTTTTTCATTTTATAACCAAACAGCTATATTATTAGATAAATTAATGGTTACCGTACTAGCAGTTATCTTTATGCACCATACCCTTCATGACTGTAAGGATGTAAAAAACTGAATACATAAACAAAACCAGGACACACATTTCAGTTACAAACCAGAGTTTATATTATCTTAGGTAGGATACTGAAAGTACAGAGTTAATCTTGAAATAAGCAGGGCACCACCAAACATGCCACATTCAAAGTCACTTAAATCATCTTTCTTCCCCCTTTTGGGGTTTGATGTGAACATTAACTGAAGCTCCTGACCTGTATCTGCATGATTTATATACAGTGCTGCTGACATATGATTTGATGACTAGATATTTTCTTCAACAAGCAGTTGAATAGGTGCACCTAATAAAATGGCCAGTGCGTGTACATTACATAAAAATGAAGTAAATAAAATATGCTCCATTCTGACTTTTGTCTGTACTTTTCTGAACACTACACTTCATCCCCCAGTTTTCCAAGCCTCCCTGACACAAAGCAGTTTAGGGAGAGACTTTAAATCTAGGGCAGGTAAGGGCGAGGAGCCATTGTTTGCAGATGAATACTTCTCAATTAATGCAACACCAACATGATGTAGAATCACACCCTGGACTTAAGGAAGAGTGGCTGCAACCAACAGAGCCATGAATAATCCAGTGGACGATAAGATGGGGCTTTAAGTGGCACTGACTGGCAAAATGACCTGAAACCTAAAGCTGGACAACTGTCCAGAGTTGCCAAATTAGGGGTATGGTATGCAAATTATGGAGGCTGAAAATGGATTATAAGAGGCAAAAAAATGGATTTCTGAATAGAGATAGAATAAATATTTTCCCCAATTTGTTAAAACATACAAATACATGCATAGATCAGGTTTCAGAACTACATCTACAAACAGGACTTATTTCTTATACAAAAATCACATCATAAGGCCATGATAGACAGAAACCGTAAGAAATGCAGCGTTTTAAAAGGAACATTGCTCATACCATAAAGGAAAAACATTCTATACTGTAATACTACTATAATACAGCAGCAAATCCACAGGAATATTGGGGTGAATATAAAAAAACATATCATGATTAGGGCTGCTGCAATTAGTTGACATAGTCAATGATGCCAACATTGAAAGTGAGTCAATATCAATATTTGAAATCGATACTTTTTTAAAATTATTATTTTAATATTACCTCTATGGTTTCTAAAATGCTTCAATCCACTATAACAAATGTTTTCCTTTAATATCACTACATAATTATGGGAGTAGTTCAAATTATCACAAAACAAAGAGGTAGTTCGATGGTGTACCATAGCTGCACTATGTATGTGCTTCTGAAAATGCATAGGAGCTATCCTGAATGATGGACCGCCAAAGTAGGCAAAACCACCCTAAGTGCTGTGTATTACGTTACCATTAAAATGGGGAGCTTTTAAACATTTTGTCCTTGTAGGTACTAAATACAGCCATTATTAAAACCATAAAGTTGTCTGGATGCTACATTAGAAACTTCACTGAATAAGTGTTTGTGAAAATGTTAAGGCTAAAATCTAGGCTTGTTCTATGTTGATTGACGGTGCTGGTATGTGCGTTTGTGCATGTGACTTGTTGGGGCCAGTATCCTTATCACAAATTAAATCTGAAATGAAAACAGACACTAAACAAAAGAATTTAATTTGTGAACTGAAATAAAAATGAAAACCATATTTACAATAAAAATTAAATAAAAACGTAGAAATTTAATCTGCAAAAAGTACCACCACACCACCTTGTTTAACCACAGTATGTCCTCCCTTCCTTCATCGCGACTTCAGTGCTTATCACTTGTGTCGCATGTGGCGGGCTCCGCTAACCAAATTTATTGAGCATAAGGATACGCCAGATTTGTATAGATTACTAACTTTTGGGCATCACAATATGTATCTCATTCATATTTATAGGCATACTACTAATCTGCTTGTCGAATTGTAGGCAACACCGCAACAATAATGTGTGCATAGTGCCGAAAACCCAGTGTAAATATCTAAACCCCGACTATGGCATATATCTTATTGCTGTCAAAATAAAATTAACTTAAACGGTCAAGTTGATTTTCTGAAGGAAAATCCATAGTCTAGATTAACTGACCAAACGATAAAATAGTTGATAGATTAATCTATAGAAAAATAGTCGTTAGCGGGAGGCCTAATTAGAACCAACCACACGCACAGAAACACAGGGAGGTCAGACGCGAACGGTAAAGCTCACACAAGGTTGGTAATTCATACAATGCTAAAGACAAGCAAGGATCGGACAGGGTTTACGCAAGACACGACCAAACACACACTTAATAGTCGGAGCAAGTATGAACAATAATGCTACAAGGGCTATTTACAGCAGATAGACAGGAGATACCTACAATTGCCAGCGAGCATGCTGGGATATAGTAATCACACTGGCGCTACAGTCCGTTTAGTGCCGAAAATCAACATTTTTTGTCAAAATTAACTTAAAGTTCGGTCAAGTTGATTTTCTGGAAGAAAATTAAGCATTTATATTAAACGATAATATAGTCAATAGATTAATCTATAGAAAAATAGTCATTGGTGGCAGCCCTAATTATGATAAAATTATAAACTTATTTAAATTACTTGTTTCCTGTATTTATTTCTTATTCCATGACCCTCTTCACATGCTGATGGAATTTTGTGTGCAGATAAGCCTGTCTGCATATTAATAATGTAATGAGCCAGAATTGATACCAGCAAAATGGACACAGAAAACACTGCCCTGTCTGGGGGCGCAGGCAAAGCAGTCTGGAAGTATTAACTGAGAATTGTGCATCTTGTCTTTCCTTTACAAATCAACACATTTTTTTCGGTTGTGTCGAATAACACAACTGGTTGACAGCACATTGTTTTAATCCATATAAACAAACAAGAAAAACAGACTTATTACAGTAGATAAAGAAGGGCACTATAGAAAAAAGCAACTCCATTCTCCTCACCCATTTAAGCTGCACTTTTCACCACTGGATGGACCTTAGTAAAGTCCTTAGTAAAGGGCACAAGCAAATCTGTATGCCAGTTATGGCTGTGTGATATGACAAAAACCTCATATCCCAATACAAATCATCTAATATCTTGATAGCTACATATATCATGGTTGCACCTCGTATTTATGGATTTTTTCTATAGATCAGCTGTGATAGAAATTGCCCGAAAACCCCCAAATAAAAAGGAGCTAGGTCACAAATGTAATGCGATCCAAAAATAGAAGGGAAGTGATCCATAAATTTGTAAAACCGTTTTCACATGTTCAGATCAGTCCATAATTTTGGGGATATTATTTTACACAACAAATAAAAATACATATTTGTGGAGAGTGATTTTTTTTCTACAGAACAGCTGCAGTAAGAGGTTTGGGTGTGAAAATATTTTTGCAATAGTTTTGCATTCCTTCGCAATACTTCTCCATTACAGATAATAAATGTATCTGTTTAAAGTACAAAACATAGAATTAATGGACTAATAACTATAAACCTAGATGATACTGTTATGTCCAGTTAAGGGTGCTTTAAGCATCAAACTATAGGGGACGATACACACTATGTAATTTTCATATACAGACGCTCCTCTACTTACGAACTTTCAACTTACGAACTTTCAGACTTACTAACGAAGAGGACTGTAATCCAAATTGTGTTCATTGGGCTCCTGTTTCCTGTTTGAATTCCCCCCCCCCCAATTCCTCCTAGTACGACTTCTGGACGCTACTCCCGCCACACAGGAGCGTAATGTGCGTACTCTCAGCATCCTACTTCTTTGTACTTGCGTATATCTTTAAAATGATGTTGAATAACGACTTACAGACAATTCAAATTACGAACGGGCGGTTGGAACATATCTCATTCGTAAGAAGAGCGTCTACGTGTTTTTAAACATATTTATTAAAAATTGCACTGCGTCCATTCACTGTCAGTGATTGTAAACAAGACAGCTACTATTGAAGATGAAGTTGCACACACAAACATTGAAATATTGATTAAATTTGGCCATAAAGAAATATGAAAAACTAATGTTACAGCCAGAGCACTGAATATACTTAAGGTTTAAACCTGAGACCACTTCCGGGTGTGTCTCCCTGGTATTCTCACTTGACGATGTATGTGGGGATATGCAGATCTATACTGAAATATTCCAGGAAGCAGGTTCTAGTTTAAACCTTAACTCAAACACTGTGGTAGTTTGTTGTTAGCTTTAAAGCTTTATTTTCAGTTTTCCAGCTGTAATATCTTTCATTGTTTGTGATATATTTCAGTGTTTGTATGTGCGCACTTCACATTCAGTAGCCTAGCTGTTTTGCTTAAAGTCACTGACAATTATTAATAAATATTTATAAAATACATTAATATTAACCCAGCAAACATGCCCATTTGGGCCCCGCATGGGCAGGTGTGGGTTTACTGTGGGCAAGTGTGGGCAGGGCAAACCC
>JAODLC010000133.1:28893905-28903939 GCA_026781145.1 Hippopotamyrus pictus | reverse complement strand
TACGCAATTCCTCGCCATCAACGCCTTCGGAAAATACGAGGTAATTAATAATGTCGATGTAGCTAACATCGGGCCATCGTTTCATGTCATCTACCCAGTCCGTGAGAAGTGACGGGTGAGGCACTGCTACTGAACTGAACTGTCCTCATCGCTTTTTAAAACATCTCTGCTGTGTATCCACCCCCGATGTGCTGCCATTTACGGCAGGTAAAAGAAACTGCAGTGAGAAACCTTCATCAATAGTGACGGTGTAACTCCGCAACTGTCAGCAACAGCGCAAGCAGAAGTAAAAAACAGTCTTCCGCTATGAATCAGGGGTAATGGCGCGAACTCAGGAATACTGTGGATAAAACTGCACAATCATTAAAAGGAAAAATTTCAGATTCACGTGTAGTAGCATTGGATGGATGGACAGAAGGACAAATTAGCATTGGCATGGTGGCTTAGTGAGCAGTACTGCTGCCTCACACCTCCAGGACTGGAGGGGTTTGAGTCCCACCATTGAACTGTGTGGAGAGTTTGCATGTTTTACATTCCTTAGGGTACTCTGGTTTTCTCCGACAGTCCAAATTCATGTAGATAGGCTAACTAGCATCCATAAATTGGCACCCATATGCAAGTATGTGCCCCCAGCCAACTCCAGGCCCCAGAGAACTCTGACCAGGAAAATAAAGATGGATAAACCTGATCAGATACTTTCTTAAGTTTAGTAGAAATAAATTGGAGGCTAACTAGGCGACTCGGCCGCTTGCTGGCGTTTTGCAGCAGCTGGCACGGTTGAACGCGTCATCCATCCTCTATTTTTTTATGCCATACGATCTACCCACACTACCTTTGCAATCGACCAGTAGATCGCGATTGATGCATTGGGCACCCCTGGTGTATTGGATCATGAAAACAATACTAGAACAGGCCAGAAAATAAAAACGCATGTATCGATATTTATGCAGTCAAGTTCCTCCACAACAGACTCGCTCAATCATGTCCATATGGACCTTGCTTTGTTCACCGTTGCTCAGTCATGTTGGAACAGGAAGGAGCCATCCCCAAACTGTTCCCACAAAGTTGGGAGCATGAAATTGTCCAAAATGGCTTTGAATGCTGCAGCATTAAGAATTCCTTTCACTGGAACTAAGGAACTAAGCCCCTGAAAAACAATCCCACACCATAATCCTGCTCCACCAAACATACACTTGGCACAATGCGGTCAGGTAAACACTGTTCTCCTGGCAACTGTCAAACCCAGACTTGTTCATCAGATTGCCAGACAGAGAAGCGTGATTTGTCACTCTAGAGAACATGTCTCCACTGCTCTAGAGTCCAGTGGTGGCGTGCTTTACACCACCGCATCCAATGCTTTGCATTGCATTTGGTGATATAAGGCTTGGATGCTGCTGCTCGGCCATGGAAATCCATTACAAATTTTGAAGGTCTCTAGCTATTGACGCTGTAGACAGTTGGTGACTTCTGCACACTGTACGCCTCAGTTAAGTGGCCAACCACTTTGTGGCTGAGTTGCTGTTATTCCCAATTGCTTCCACTTTGTTATAATACCACTAACAGTTGACCATAGAATATTTAGTAGCAAGGACATTTCACAAATGGACTTACTGCACAGGTGGCATCCTATCACAGTACCATGTTTGAATTCACTGGGCTATTCAGAATGACCCATTCTTTCGCAAATGTTTGTATAAGCAATCTGTATGCCTAGGTGCTTGGTTTTATATACCTGTGGCTATGGAAGTGATTGGAACTCCTGAATTCAATGATTTAGAGTAGTGTCCCTATACTACTGGCAATATGGTGTAAATTGAATTGATTTTAAAAATGACATATACAAAATTATATTGTAGAGAAACAAGTCTATAATACGCATACTTGACATATGCCAGGAGTGACAAGGATACAAATACTAATATATCAGTGTCATGATTTCATATTTCGGTATAGGTTAATTAATTTGGTTCTCAAAGACGAATCAATAAATAATAAAAATTTCAGCATTACTTCCCAACTACTAATGTATAGGGTATATTTGTATGGTCATTCTTTAGTCACAGTATATGCAGGCTATGGAACAACTGAAATTGGAAAAAAAAATGATTACTTTGGTAGACTTTTTTTGTTTCACGCAAAACAATGCTATTACAGAAATATATCTTCCACAATTTTGCATCTGCAATTTTGGAAAGAATTAACTAAATAATAATGCCCAACAAGAACACTACTCAGAGCAAAAAAAAGAAAACACAAACAGGAACATTCGGTAGCACTACCCCATGAATCAGCAATTTTAAAAAAAAAATTTGTTTAAATTTTTAATTTTTATTGGCCTACATTAACTTTTAGTTATTGCTTGAGGCATTGCTATTTCAGTGTAATAATGTATTGGAAAGGAACTCTATCAGTCTCCCAGCTACCAAATAAGAAAAGGGAATGCAGTTTTGGAAGTATCACTGCTGTAGTGTCACGTGAAGTCAATCGGAGCATAAATATAACAGTCACAGTTTTTCCTTTTCAAACAGCCCTCATGTTCCATTAGTCAGCCAGTTATGCTTGAGTTTCATAATGGAAACACATAGTCACTATTTCACAAGCCTTACATAAGATGGCAGCATCAGAAGAAAACAGGTTTGCAGTATAGTGTCTTTTCATCAATATTAGGGCTGCAACAACTGATCAATAACACTGATAATAATCAGTAATGAAAATTGTTGACAACAAATTTTGCCATTGACTGGTTGCATTTTTTGTGGTTTTCTCCAAAAATAGTGCAGAATGACATCACCACCAAGCAATGTGAAATGGGTAAAATTTTATAAACAGTTACTAAGCTTGGGCAGTATTACGGTAATGCAGTATACCATGGCATTTTGAAATCTTGGCAACAACATTAGCCCCCTCCCCCTTACCCCCAGTTCAACAAATTGACATGATTTCAAAATACTGAAATAGAGCTGCTTTAGAAAATACCTTCAAAATACAGGTGACTGCAGTATAATTAGTACAAGAACAATTGTTTGCCATTTTGGTCCTGTAAACAGAGATTCTTTACAACAAGTATTATTATAACTAACTTAAAAACAGTACTTAATGTAATTTTTAAATGAAGCATTTACACTTTTTTTAAAATCTTGTGTTTTGTCCCAAATACTTAATTGGTTGATTGCCAGATTACATGATTAATAGATCATCAAAATAATTGTCTTTTGCAGCCCTAATCAATAGTCATTGAACTAGCTGGTAGTTTAAGATCTAACACCTGACTATACTATGCGCTCATTTAAAGTCAAAAGATGAAAAGCACTAATGTCCTGAGCTTAAAATCTCCCAACAAAACATTTCATCTCCAAAAAAAAAAATGCAGTAGTCTGAGAATGCTACCAAACAAGTGTAGGCAATCAATGGTGTTTCACCACCAACAGACAGAAGCCAGTATAAGCTCTCCAGAGTGTAAACCACCTTCTTTTCAACTCAATTTGTTGTACCATTCCTTTCTCTAGTTGTGTAAATCGAATGACTAACAGGAGGCTCTTTGACTGTGCTGGTAGTTATGGGAGGGGGTTTGGAGGACTCAGTACCTCCTCTCTCCTTGCCAGTTCCTGCTCCTTCCCTGGCCCACAGTCCCTTCCCCTCTGCTCATTGCAGCCCAGGCAGAGTAACTGTTTGTCTATGTGCCCAGGCACAAAGGGCCACTCCCAAGGGGTGTGTGGGCTTTAACTAGATTTAGAAATTATTCCATGCTGTCAGCCACTAAATGAAGGGGCGCATGCAAGGAAGAAAACGGAAGCCCAGCCCAAGAGAGAGAAAAAAAGAGGAAGCATAAGGAGAATAAGAGAGTCAGAAAGGAAATGAGATGGTGGGGGGGGGAATTCAACGACTGCAGGCTTTCAATTGCTTGAATCCCTCTAATAGTAGATGACAAAGAATTCAGTTTGTACTGATGTCGTTTGTTATGGCATTACACACACATAAAAAGTTCACTTAATTTTTCATTCTAATTTTAAAGGATCCGCAGTGGCCAATGGACATTTATTTCCCAGGGTATGTGCCACCTCTTTCCCCATACCTCACATCTCTGGTGCAACTCAACAAAACTGCAGAGTATACTTTCATAGAGCATTAGTGAGATTTAAACATTAAAGAGTTATAACTACAGAAGCTGAAACCATTTCACCAATTTATCTGTTAAAAGCAATAGGACATAGATGTTTAAAAATTACAAAATAAAAATAGTAAGTGTCGGAATTTTCAGATATATATACTGCATTTGTAGGTATCGACTGTGATTGTTTTAACCAGCCATTAAAATCACAGTATTTGTGGAGTTGCCAACATAAATGAAGAAGTAATGTTCCATGAACCCTGCTTTTTGACCATTTTATAGTACCACAGAACTGTTCCTTTTCTGACTTAATTCTGAAGCGACTAGGTGGTATTGTTACGATACTGCTGCCAGTTGTTTGTAGAGCCAAATAACTAATGGGATACGTTATGCAAGGAGATACATGCTCACTCTGATCAGTCCTCATTGGTTTACTGAATTTAAGCTGAAAAAGGTGTGGGCGTGCAAGAATTATAATTAGAAAAGCAAGAAAAGGGGGTTATGTCCTCAATGATTTTGGCAGCAAGTAAAATGTGGAGCATGAACTATTTAATTGACACTGTGAATCCTAATTGAAATACGCAGAAACACTTATTTTGAAAACTTATTTTAATAATTTTCCCAAACGTGAGAATCAGTCAACAAAAGATAAAATGTTACAGTGAATTATAGTGTTTGAGTGTCGAGCAACTGACATGACTTGAACTTATCAGGAATATTAAAATGATGTAATTTATACCTTTGATTTAATGATCCCTCGACCATTTTCCACAAAGACACTACCATTTCAGTTTAAAAGTCGATTAAAGACTAGATATAACATTGAATGATGCATCATCATTTCTTCAATAGTTTTGTATTGTCAATTGTTTTACGCCATACCTGATTAACTAGCCCACAGGCAAAATTGACATTTTAGAAATTAGTCTTGTTAAACTAATTTAATAATACTAATATACTTCTATATGGTAGTGTGGTATATAATTAATTATAAATTATTTACATGCCTTTTGTGTCATTACAAATACACGTAAATGTATCATTAAAAAAATTCATTTTGTTGCATTTGGCTTTCTCAGCAATGCAATACTGTATCAATATTGGCCACGTTGAAGTACATGACTTAATGTAGTCTTCCAAAGCACATAGTGGAAAAAATGCAATTAAAAATGCTAAGATCAGTGGCAGAATCTGTGTAAGAGTCATTTACATGTGACATGCCCATATTTTCCACCCAAATTGTGTATCTAGCCTAAGTGTGCAGAAACCTCAGACCTTAGTCAATGGAATAATACACACATAGTAGAATAAATATAGGAGAATCAACCCCAAAGCATGAAAGACGGCCCAACAAAAAGGCAGGGTCAGACCTCTAATAAAGTAACTACAGACATTTTGCATTAAACATTCATCATTCTGTAAACAAATGCAATCAAACAACTAATCAAAACAAACTGTTAAACTTGTACATTATACCTGTTAGCTAGGCAAGTAAAACACTTAAAATGCAATTTATCTAAGGAAGTTGGCTCTTTTCCTGACTGGCATTTACTCAAACTCCACCCATGAATCGCAGCTAATATAGCACTTTTATATATATGCTGCTGGCTGGATTTTGAAGACCTCTCCTAAATGGAGAATGATCAAACAAAATCCCATGTCCTCCACTATGGAAAGTAGCTGATGGAAAGATGCAGTCATCTCCATTGTTTTAGTACTTGCTTCTTTAGCTCTAGTGCTGATGACTTTGAATATTGATAAGATAATATTGGTCAAAACTGGCACATCACATCAATATGTATATCTTGATTTTTATGAATATCGGCCCATACTGATATGTTCTCAAATATATCATACCTCTCTAAGGTGAATATTACTTTTTAGTTAGCTAGCTAATTAGCTATCTCAGAGTCTTGTCCAGTTGCTACTGTAACTAGCAAAATGATTCCTTTTCCACACAACAGTAGAGAGACATTTCCAAAAAGCATTGTGGTGTTTTTTTTTGCATATTAGTGAACCTTTCCTTGCCATCCAATGTTCCAGAATTTGAGTGTTGTTGTGCATCTACCTGCAGCATGTGAATATTTAGAGCACATAATCCAGATTTCTTTATGTTTAAGAAGGATCTGCCGCCAAAAGTTGACTCAGATGTTACAGATTGATACATTTAAATCACCACCTCAATACTCGACTCATCACAATGCATCCATGCATCTTTACACCTATGATCCAAACACATCTTTCAGGACTACAGATATTTTACTTCAGGTTAATACATGACATTCCTGCAGTTACCCACCTCCTCTGCAGAAGGAACCATGTTAGGAACTCTGCTGCTTCCATGAGCATCCTACAAACCCCCTACAACATATGGAGAACTACAAACACAATCAGTGCTTGACATGACCACATATTTATTCTGCTAATCAGAGAGCTCTGCCACTGCACCATTTTCCTCCATTTGTCTCTGCTGCTCTCCCGTCATCTCAACCTCATCATCTTATTTTGTCCATTCTTATCTTCTCTTCACCCTTTTCATTTCCCTTGTTTATTTTTCTCATTTCCCTTTTTCCCTTTACTCTATTCTTCCAACCTCAAACTACACTCTTTTCAGAAGCCCTCCATGACTGCCTTCTTCCTACACATTCTACCTCCACTGTTTCTCCCCCTCCCAGTATCCATTAACTAAGATAGGGTCAACCCTTACTGACAACTCTGTCACAACTCCTCATGGTTTTTCCACCCAGGACATCCCCTAACAAGCGCTGGCCAAAATAAACATTGTGTACATTGAGACATGGAGGAAAATATTTACTCCCTTGGTGACAAGGAGGCTCCATGGAGAATATGAATTCAAGACCAATTTTTACAGCAGTTGACTCTAAAAGGCCTTTTCAAAAAATGTTGCATTTTCATTACATCAAAATTAGAAACTTTCACAACACATTCACTCAAAATCTGTTAGCCCAATTTATTTTTTGTTTGCTTTGATCTGTGCATTATTCTGAAGAAACTCAACCTAACTGAATAATAAATGACAAATAGAGCTGCAGCAGGGTAACACTTCACAATTCACAGGGGCTCACACTGCTCAGTGTCTCTAGTGTTCCACTATCCACCCCCTTCAACAGGTTTAATGCAGACAGTCTCACCTAAACAAGATGTACCATGAATATCAAAGGAAACACACATGTACACACCCACAAATACACAATTGTTCACTACAGGTTAATGAGAGGCCAATTAACTTCACATCATGGATGTTAAAGACACGAGTTAAACGGATGTGAAGTTTTTTTTTCTATATGGCAATGCAGCAACGTGGAACACTTTCAGATAATGTCAACAAGCATCATGAAAGAAGAGGACTCCCTTTCTTATACACACTAACAAGACTTTCCTGTCTCCACCAGGTGATTTTCTTCTCCAAACTGACCTCAGCTGTTTTGCTTATTTCTGTTGGTTAGCTACACATCATTCTGTCATTCTTCACAAGTGATGGTATCCATTTGATGCTCTCATGACCTTATTCTTTCCACATATGTCAGGGACCTCATCGCACATACGCAAGATAAAATATAAATGTTATGGTATTAGATTGCAGGTGATGATAGAACATACAACAGAATACAATAGTCTCAGTTAAACACACATACTGTATGTGTAGTTTTATAACTTAAACATCATTGCATTTATTCTTTACTTTGCTAAAACAGTATGTCTTTGAACTGTGGGAGGAAACTAGAGTACCCGGAGGGACACCCACACAGCATGAGAAGAACATGCCAAATCCACACACAGAAAGTGGCAGCAGAATCAGTATACATCAAAGTTCTTTATTCTTCCCTGTTACAAAAAATGATAAACACACTTAAAAATCCTACAATCAAATAACTGCAATCAAATGGCAAACATTTCAGAAAGGTGAGGGTAAGATGTAGTGTTGTAGTACACGAGACCGGTCTTGGTCTCAAGACCACTTTTTTGTGGTCTTGATCTTGTCTTTAAATCAACTTTGACTCCGTCTTGTCTCAGTCTCGGACATAGAGGACTAGAGATTTTATTTCAGAACCAGTCACAACCACTCATCAAAATACCTCAATATTTATCTCAGCGGCTTAAATCAAGACTGTCAGCATTTACACATCAAATTATGACATATCTGAGAAGACCAGAATGTTCTGAAAACAAATCCATAAAGCATATAAGGCTAACTCATGTACACACAATGTGTTAAGCCTAAAAACAAAGGGATAGAAAAATGCTCAAAAATGAATAGGGTTCAAATAGTTAACACAGTACTGTGATTGGACGCAAAACATCCTGTTTTAAAGTTAAAATGCAACCAAAAACATGTGTCTTATTTGGGGAAAAAAATTACTTTTGTACAGAAGCATTTATATTGAAATTTGAAGAAAAAATGTCCATGGTTCAAATTATACTGTGATACAAATTCTAAGCTATACCAACTAGCGCCAAGATGGGGCTTGTGCTCCACATTTTATAGTGAGTTGTGTAGACTCAAACATTAGACTGTTTCTGATCTTGACTTGGTCAAACCCTGCCTTGGTCCAGCCTCGATACACTCTGGTCTTGGTAATGACTTGGTCTCGGTTTAGGTAGTCTTGACTACATGACTAGTAAGATGTAGACTAACTGGAGCTGGAAACACTCTACTCTAGAATGTTACACCATAATCCTACCACAACTGCTCAATGACACCCATGCAAGTCTTAAAAAGCCAGGGGATAATGCATAAATTCTGATAAGACCAAGCCTGTTCCATTAACTGGGACAGCCATTTGAAAAAGCAGATTTGAACAACTGATGAATTTAACGGCTGGTGCAACACTTTAGAATAAACATATGAACTCACAAGCCCATGGTAGAAAACTATATATAGGTAAAGCGAAAATCTGTAAGTGAAGAGAACTATGCATATTGAATGGAAAAAAAATAGAAAATGAGTCTTTCACTCAGGTGACTGTCATGCTTTTCTGCAGTATCACATGATGTTCCTGAGAACAAAGTATAAGTTGTTTGTCAATCTAGCATCCCTGGTTTTATTCACTAAAATCATTTAAGTGGAGTAACAAAATTTTTCCTAAACTGATAGAGGACAATACAAGCACAACAGATAGCTCTTCTTGTTCATAGCTGGGTGTAACTATTCTATTTCTTATGTCACATTTAAAACCACATGAACAGCTGGCCTTAAGCACAAGGGAAAAGGGGAACTTGGAAACCTTTAACAAAGGCTCCTTCTTGCTCCGTTTTCATGCTTGACCCCACTCACATGTTTTTCCATTTGGATGGACCCGCTGCACACTGAAGACTGTTGTTCAGCACAATCTCAGTCATACAGAGACCTAATGGCCCGAAACAGTGGATCCGACACCACATATTCCCCGTAGGACCCCCCCCCCCCCAAGGGACACAGTCATATGCCTTTTCCAAGTCTGCAAAACACATGTATACTGCTTGGGCAAACTACTGGCACAGACCTTCCCAGGAAGGCAAAGGGAGTATAATCCCTCTGAAGTTAAACTATGCCCTCCGGGCCCTTTCTTTAAGACTGGGACAACCACCTCCATCTGCCAATCCAGAGGCACAGTCCTCAATCTCCACACAACATTAAGGAGGCATACACAGCCCAAAAACATCCAAAGCCTTCAGGAACTCAGGACAAATTAAAATAAACAAATAACTAAATAAAAAAAACATTGTGTGTGTATATATATGTGCGTGTGTGTGTGTGTGTGTGTGTGTATATATATATACACACACACACACACACACACACACACAATGTTTTTATATATATATGTATGTGTGTGTGTGTGTGTGTGTATATATATATACACTCAGCAAAAAAAGAAACGTCCCTTTTTCAGGACTGTGTATTTCAACAATAATGTTGTAAAAA
>JAODLC010000133.1:28877405-28890648 GCA_026781145.1 Hippopotamyrus pictus | reverse complement strand
TTTTAATGGGAATTAGGCAATTGTTTCGCAGGTGGGTGTTTTTACATCGCAAACTGCGATGCGATACCGGCTATTTCAAACCCTGGGCCTATTATGCTGACAGTGGAAGAGCTGGTGCATTTACTTATTGATTTAATTATTGAGTCTTGTAGCTGTGGCATGAAGACTGGCAGAGTAGGAAAACTTTGACTGAAATGCATTGAAGTCAATGGGAGAGAACGAGGGATGAAAGACGAGTGCGGGTTAGATGGCGGTCATGGGGTGTTGGGTGTTCAGGCCTAAAGTTGAATACCAAGTCTTGTTGCTGTGGCATGAACACTGGCCGAATTGGAAAACTGTGACAGAAAAGCAATGAAGTCAAAGGGAGAGAACGAGGGATGAAAAACGAGTGTGGGTCAAGATGGTGGTCATAAGGTGTTGGGTGATAAGGGCTGATGTTGAGTATCAAGTCTTGTTGCTGTGGCATGAACACTGGCCGAGTGGGAAAACTCTGACTGAATGCATTGAAGTTAATGGGCCATTAACTGTAATGAAAAAGATTGATCCATATTACTATTCACAGGGTTAGTTGGGTATAGACTAATGCTAGTAAAAAGTTAGCATTCAATGCATTCCTACGGGATTTTTAGTGTGTTGGACCGTGAATAACGTTGCCATGGTAACACAATCTGCGCAGAAAAGTAATAGCACACCTCACACCATGAAGGACTCACTTTTGATATAATCTGTCCGTCTAGGTAAGCCCTTCGACTTGGCACCAAAGTGAGCTCCGTCAATTTCACGGGCTAAGTGCAAATTCGGAAAATGTTGTTTACTAGGTGAAGAGTAATATGGGCCTTTCATTTACATGAATAGGCCCATAATAATAATGGGGTTTTTTTTCGACTTTGAGAGGGAATTGCACGCGATCCGTAAGGTGTACGAAGACACACGATATAGCAATCTGTTTGACTAGGCAAGCCCGACGACTTGGCACTGAAGTGAGCCCCATCCATTTCACGGGATAAGCGCAATTTCGCAAAACATAGTTTACTAGGTGAAGAGTAATATGGGCCTTTCATTGACATGAATAGGCCCATAATAAAGTTTTTTTTTTCAACTTTGAGGAGGGAATTGCACGCAATCCGTAAGGTGCACCGAGACAATATGTCCATCCGTCCGTCTAGATAAGCCCTTCGACTTGGCACCAAAGTGAGCTCCATCTATTTCACGGGCTAAGCGCAAAGAGTAATTCATTAAAATAAAATGAATAGGCCCATAACTAGAACTCGTGGCCATAGTTGGAAATTGGTAGGAGAGCATTTTAAAATGGATTTGAGTAAGCACTTTTTTACACAGCGTGTAGTTAGAGTATGGAATAGTCTTCATGTTAGTGTAGAGCTATTCGTTGAGTTCTCCCCGAACAAGCTTCATGGGCCGAATGGCCTCCTCTCATTTGTAAATTTCTTATGTTCTTATGGTAGAATTTCATTCTGCATTTGTGGATGCAGTGACAAACTGTGTTCACAGACAATGGTTTTTGGAAGTGTTCCTGAGCCCAAGCAGTGATTTCCACTACAGAATCATGTCTATTTTTAATGCAGTAACACTGAAGACCCACAGATCACGGCTATCCAATATTGGTTTTTAGCCTTGTCCCTAGTGAACAGAGATTTCTCCAGATTCTCTGAATCTTTCAATGATATGATGAAACCCCCAAATTCTATGCAATATTACATCAAGGAACATCATTCTTATATTGTTGCACTATTTGCCCATGCAGTCTGTCACACAGTGGTGAACCTCTCCCCCATCTTCACTGGACAGACACTCTGCCTCTCTGGAAGGCTCTTTTATACCCAGTCACTGACCTGTTGCCATGCATCCATCCATTTTTAAAACCGCTTATCCCTAATTAGTTGTGAGATATTCAAACATTTGTTTTGTTTTACCATTACATAACTTTTCCAGCTTTTTGTTGCCCATCCCACCATTTTTTAAATATGTTGCTGGCATCAAATTCAAATTGAGCTTATATTTGTCATAAAACAATAAAATGTGATCTGTTGTATTTGTTCCATTTTCAATTAAATATTGGTTTATATGATTTGCAAATTATTGCGCTCTGTTATTTACATAGCGTCCCAACCCTTTATTTTTTAGAAATGGGGTTTTATTATATGGCTAGATGATGTGTGTTAATACACCACAAGACTCTTAAACAGTTTTTACACTAAGGCTATCGCTAAATGGCAAATGGACTGCATTTATATAGTGCTTTTTCCAAAGCGCTTTACAATTATGCCTCACATTCACCCATTCATACACACATTCACACACCGGTGGCAGAGACTACCATGCAAGGCGCCAACCAGCTCACCGGGAGCAATTTGGGGTTCAGTGTCTTGCTCAAGGACACTTCGATGGGGTCAGGAGGAGCCGGGGCTCAAACCTGCAACCCTCCGGTTGCCGAACGGTAGCACTACCTCCTGCACCACCATCGCCCCTGCATGCTGCTATGAAGTCTCTCAAACAAAGATTTGGGAATGACAATTATTTATCAATCATTTTGTTATGGCAATTATTTACCTTATTACTAGGTGTTTTTTTTTTCATTCTCTCTTTTAATTAATTTATCTTTTATTACTTTTAAGATGGGAGCTTTTTTTACGTGGGTGCAATGCAATTTCGTGGTATATTTGTACAATGACAATTATAGGAATCTATCTAAAATTGCATATTATGCACATACAATTCTTACATCGCAAGGACCAAGACAGCTGGGATGAGATCAAGCTTTTTCATACCTTCATACTGTCCAGACATTATAGCATTTTTACTTCATGATTGTAAACAAAAGCTAGCAAGCATAGAAATTTAATGATTGTTACTTTTCACGATTTCAAGGTTCTCCGAGACAATCAAAATCATTTTCATCCTTGCGCCTACATAAACTTGTGAGAAAGTTATGTTAAACTCCTTTTTTGCATTATAAATACCCCAATATTTATTACAACAAAATCATATTCTGATATCTGAAAATATTGCAATAGTGCGCTGTCCTAGTACAATGGTATCACTGAAAGTACTTTTTTATTTCTTGTCATGTCATCCTAACCTTGTTGTTGTTGTTTTTCTGACCAGATTGCAATTACAACTTGGGTCTCATTTTAATAAGACAACCACCAAAATATTTCAAATCTTCACACTTGATCACCTTGGGAAGGAAGATGGTTAAAACCCTGTTGATGTCTTGAAGAAATTTCACATTGTTTTCTTAACTGTTTTTCAGCAAGCAGTTACTCTCACCCTGTGTTCAGCACACAGGAAGCTCAAACTTTGTTTCATAAGCACATTGCATGAACATGCAACATTAAAAGTAGACCAAAGCAAATGAAGTCCATGAGGCTTTATAATTTACTGGTGTACAGATGAAATTATCATCAGATAGAATACACCTTACTGTGTGTAGTCCCCTGATGAGGGGGGAAAAAAATAGGGCACAAATGTGATTTAGTGATATCACTCCACTTTGGTCCACAGTACACCATAAAAACCCAAAGAAGCTATCCAAAAATCCAATGTAGCTAATACCTGGCAAGTTAGGACAGTGCTTCCCCTACCATTATATTAGGGGGGCGCCCCCCCCCCCAACGGCACCTCCCACCCCCCCTTGAAGGTCAAGTTAATTTTATTTAATTTTATTCTCTATATAGCAAGTCATTTAAGATTACCTTTCCTATATAACAGGTCAATACATTGTCCTTTTTTTAAACAAACTAAACAGTAGGGGTGTAAATCACAGCTTTCCTCACGATACAATATCAATTCGATTCGATCCAGTTGGATACTGGGGTTAGTAGTCGAAATGATGAAATTTCACACATTTAAATGAATTAAAAAGGGCAAATATAATTAGCATTTTATCATATTTTATTGGGAACTGTAAACAAAATCTAGTGTTTTATGGGACATACTTGACTACAAGCAGAATAAAGTGCAACAAGGTAAAAATAAACACTGCATGGACAATGAGGAAGATTAAGATGACTGACTTCTGCGGTGAAAAAAGTGTGTCAGTAATCTTCCTTGAGAGGTTTAAGAAAAATCAAATGGTCAACGTGTTCAGGAGATATGACCTGAAATTAACCTTTTAATATTTCCCTCTGACAGAAATTAGATTGAAATGGGTAAAATTCTGAGCACAGAGGTACCGCTATCCACAGTTTTGTTTTCCGTTACAAATGGTCAACCACAGTCTGAATATATTAAATGGAAAATTCCCAAAATAAGTTTTGAATTGTTGTGCCATTCTAAGCAGCATAATGAAACCTCGTGCCATCCCAAACCTTAAGACCAAATCTATCATCGCCCGAATAACAGTAGCAAATCCAAAACCCGAACTGGAAATTGTGAAAACATTAGTCATATGTGTATATGGAGACATTTGCAGGCTTTTGCTGTATTTTTCCCCATACAGTTGGATGCTTGTTAAGTAGCTGGTGAATGAGAGAGAAAGAGGGGGGCAGGGCTTGGGGGGAAGTTGTTGAGAGCGGTATGGAAAGCACAAACTAGCAAAGGACCCAGCAAGTGCAAAAAGCAATTTGCACATTTAAAAAAAAATATCACACATAAAAAACTAAGCCGAAAACTACCCGAGGACAAAGTTGAACTTAAAAAACTGACCCAGCCCGAAACCCAACACTTTGTTGGGGCCCGTCAGGCGGCGGTCTTGTTGCAGACCTCTAATCCAAGCTGTATCTGTATATGCTACCTGTCTATTAGACAGAGAAGACATTCACATAACTTTTATTGCAGAATATTATTAGAATTGCTATGTTGTTATTGTTTTTAATCTCTTATTGTGCCTAATATATAAATTAAACTATTATGGGTCTTTAAAAACGTAGTACATGTAAGGTTTGGCACAATCCTCAATTGCAGGCATCCACTGGGAGTCTTAAAACATATCCCCCCTGGGATAAGGGGGGACTACTTTGCATAACTCAATGATATTCCCCTCTGTTTTTACTGAAGCAGATTTACCCCACAACAGAAATAAAAATTTGAAATTCAGTCTTATCTCCGGGCTAGCATTAAAGTCATATTAGACTTAATAAACTGCAAATTCATACTACAAATTCACAAATGACAGTACTTGTTTGACATTCTGACATAATGAACTGCGCAGGAAGAATTGCTAAAAATATAGAATAAGAATTTAGAAATTCATATCATGGGTGTGACATGTTTATGCCCCAGTCTTATACTCAATATATGCTCCTTCTATTCCATGGCATAATGGTATTCCCCCCTCCCCCGGTCCCCATACGAATCCTCTGCTGCCCAGATTGCGGTGTGAGGCTCACTGAGTCACAGTCTCCCCCGCTGCAGCCAATCTGTTGAGCTGCAATTACATCCAGAGCCAAAGCACTGCCATGCCGGCATCCTACAAATGAGCCTATGGAAACGCCTGCACACACAAAAGCTCCCATAATTCAGAGCAAGTTTTTATCTCTTTGAGAACTCATTCAATCCAACATAACTTCCAGAAGGACACTTAATGAAAAATATCTTCATTTATTTGATTATCTGCAGTCCATTATGTCACCTAGCTAAGCATGGCCCTAGCTAGCATAAAACTTAATTTTTTTTAGCCAAAACCACTAAAGCATGAAAAGAATGGTATATGGATAATCCACTGCTCAAAAATGATTGATTAGTCAGGTTTCATTTTAACAGCTCGTAGGACGTCTAAAGTACTGATCCTCAAACTTTTCACACCACTTCAAATAGTGTTTTGTTCTCCACATAAACTGCATAGGCTAAAATTAAAGTCAAATCATAAATTCTTATGTTGTCTTGCTTTGGGTGTAGCCCAAGTCTGCTTCCCCAAGAAAGGCAACAATCGGCAGTTAGTCACTGTAAGATATCGACACTGGGTTACTTGTCTAATATCATAGATTACTGATAATATCATCATATCACCCAGCTCTACTGTCCATTACAAAGAAAATAATTGGAAGCATACAAATATTCCCTACTTTTAATATAAACATGGCCATTATTAACCGTACACATGCTTAGGTATAACTTAACTTTTGAAATTTCATGGCAATCCATTACAACTCACCCCAGTGTTCACTGCAAATACCACATGGGTACAAAGGTACACTAAGGAAGCACTCCACGGCAAGATGCCTTTGGAGTTAGGCTGTTTTGTGGCCATCAACCTCAGGATAACACAGGAACTGCATTACACAGGAACTGTTCTAATGGCAGCCTGCCGTCTACCACACCAGCCGTCACCTCCTCAGCCCAAGTTAAGCTGTCCCTATGAGGTAAGAAAGTCAAGGAGTATCTCCCAATAAAAGAGAGCAGATGCTGAGGAAGTAAACAAAGCTTTATCTGCCCTGTAATAAATTTTGTTGGCCTGCTGTAGTCACACAGGAGAAACTGGCTCAGCATTCCAAACAAAACTGTTCACGCCTTACATAAAGCCAAATACCCCTCCCCCATTCCACAAAACCTCATTCTACTATACCTATACATATTTCAGTGAAGAACTGGACTGGAGTGACAGCATTCTGATTCAGGGAAAACAGTTGGACTCATTTAGGTACAGCTCATATAGCAATTCAGTACCAAAATCAGGTCAACATAGAAATTTAACTAATTTTACTTTAGAGATTAACAATACAGATGGCTTATTTAATGTTGGTGTCAGTGTTAATTTCATTGTTGAAAATATGATCTGACCAAGGGTTTCAGAGTTATAACTAAAAACGTGACTAAAATATGCACTGATGATTATAAAAGCAAACATTTTATTAATCTGGCAAATAAAAATAAAAGCCAAATTTTGTAATCACTGCATCCTTTTCTGATTAAAAAAAGAAGTAGATTGTGTTTTCCCAAGCATATAGTGCCTGTAACATTTTCCCTGCAGTCACCAACAGGTTTAGGCCATTGAGAGACATGTAAACTAATGTTTATTGACAGCTGAGTGTGTGACTACTAAAATTGCTCAAATAGGTAGCTAGCATTTTGGTAATCCTCAGTAATGTCCAGTTCTGCCAGAAATCAGACTAAAATTTATTTTCAGAAAATGATTATAGTGATCATTAATGCCATTTTTTGACTAAAGTATGACTGACACTAAAATGTATTTTGGTAATTTGACTAGAACTAAAACTAAAATGGTTTACTAAAATGAAGTTTTTGTCATTTGACTAAGACTAAAACTAAATTAAACAAGGGTGTCAAAATTAACACCAGTTTCAAATCATGTATTTTGCAATAGGATTCATAAAAAAACTCTTTAAAGAATTCTGTAATTCTGTCCAATGTTTTAAAGGCTTTAAAGTACTACTTTTTTTAATGTGCATATTGCTCGAAAAAATTATAGAAGTATATCTTATTAGGAATATGAAAATTATATATATATATATATATTCATTCCTAATAAGATATACTTCTATCATTTTTAATGGAGGAGGGAGGGCATACTTTTCCCATAATTCCAAGTTCATTGCGCTTAACTTGCAGCAGGTATAGGTGCAGACATGCCAGAACACTTGTGCTCCATTTTCAAAGTGGAAAGGGGACACTTACATTTAGATATTTCTACGCATGGGCAGGGCTTCCCCTATCAGCCGGAATGTACTGTACATGCCTTGAGCCTTTTCAGTGTGGTCCTGACTCTCTTTAGAGTGACATCAGTGGTAACATGGGGGGTAAGCAAGTGGTGCAAAATACCAGTTCCGCGTTACGTTTAGTTGTAGGGAGACCGAGTGTTTCCGCCCAAGTGCCAACAGCATGTAAACACACCGTTTAAGAGGGTGGAAAGTAGTCACTACTGTTAGCGAATATATATTAAATCCAACATTCGAATTTGTTCAGACCTATATGCTTCCTCGAGACCTGTTTTTTAAATCTGTTTTTTTATATATTATTTCCTATGCATACCTTACTTTGTAGCAAATCCTTCTCGTGCTACATATAACCTGGGACGAATACAGCTACTAAATTATTGTGAAAAATGTCTCTTCACCGTTTTAGTTGCTGGTTATGCCTTTTTTTCTTACAACCACTCCCAACTGAAAAATAAGCCATCCGTCGACATTTTCATACTCTAGCCATAAGTTTAAATACCCCAATACATGTATAATTCCCCGTTCAACACTTCGTATTTCACATAAACGGCGTCTTGGCTTATGTGTGCATTATTTAATTTATTTATTTATTGCAGTTCATGCATTTTAGAATCTTCTACCCACATATCTCCGATACTCGTCATCTATTCCTGGCAACAACGGGTTAAAAACATATATTGAGCTACACACGTGGAAAATTTTTTTACTTAAATTCAAAAAGACAAAAACAGTAAGACTTCTACGAACCTTTTCCTGTTTACTCTGACGACGCATGCAGCTCTCAGGCTATAACCATCTCAAGCGAAGCGTGGCAGCAACAGGAGATAAATCAGACGAATCTTCTCCCTTTGTAATTTGTGTATTTTAGTGTCTCGTCGTTTTAATCCCAGCTTCTGCCCGTTCGTGTTAATGAAACACGAATCCCGTCTACTGTCCTTTCGGTCAGTCAGGGGAGAGGGCAAGGCTTGTCTTCTCAGCCAGTTAACGCTGTGTGGAAATAGACAACGTTGGAAAAAAATCTCAGTATGGCAGGAACTTCCTTAAGGAGTGAGAAATATCCGCCAAAGACCTGTTTGTTCTTTTAAACATTTGTAGAAACAACCGAGTATCGATCTTCTTTTGGTATTTTCTAGCAATCCGCAGTTTATGTTCCCTTTACTTCTGCTTTCTAAATGGAAAAATCTCACACACAAACGGAAAATCTCGACATTAAACGTACATCAAAAGACAAACAGTTCTGAAGCAATTTCCCCCCTCAGTATGGGCGGTATTTAGTCCTGCGTGAGTTGCTTTCATCAAACAAGTGGCATCATCATATCGAAGTGCAAATTATATTGCAGCTTACTTTTTATATGAATATACTTAAAGAAAGACTCATATCCATATTAGCAGTAAAAATGCATTTCCGTTTCAGGAAAAAGGAGGGAAATTATCGGTATAGGAATATTCCTCGGTCAGGCTTGTACTATGTAAGAGTCCGGTGTTGTCAGAGTTTTTCTTCTCTTTCTTTCCGTAAGGTAAGTTCTTCACCACAACTGTGCTGTCCGTGTTAAGTACGCAGATATAAACAAACTACCCCCCAACTAAAGGCGAACAGCAGCACACAACTAAACGCCAGCGATTGTTCTGACTGTAAAACAGGGAGGGAGGTGTCGGCGGAGTCGAGCGGGGGGCTATCACGCGAAGGGAGGGGCTAGCTTGCGCACAGTCATTTAAGGTGGCCCTCGAGCAAACGTGTTAAGCTGACAGGCTAGCTCGCGCTTAGTCATTTAAGGTGGATCGAAGCAAATGTGCAGTCTTAAACAGGCGTTTACCGAAGACGCCTGTTAATCGGTACGTGCTCGTATTCAGAGCCGTCGTTGGGGGGGGGGGCAACCGTTGCGGCTGCTCCAGGCCCCGCCCTATAAGGGGCCCTGCTCAAAGGGGAAATTTGCCTAGATAATGACAGGCTTAATAATAATAATAATAAGCTGTTAAATAATTATATTTTTCTTACATTGATTGTATGCAGCTACATTTATCAGAAAGTGTTAATTCGACTAGATATTAGGCCTGTAACGGTACACGTACATCATTTTAGGTTCAGTACGCACAATGAAACGAATAAATACATTTATTGACACCGGCCGAACCTAAATTCACAAGATGTTAAACATGAAAAAGATTATGCTAATGGTGGCAGTGGTTATGACTAATTCTGGTTAGTCAGTCATAACTGATGGTTTATGAAGATTTTGGTTTCCCAGCAAATTGCACCAGCACTGGAGAGAGTAGTTGATGAAACCAATTAAGACTCTACATCGGCTCTGTTATACTGAAATTGGATATGTTACTGAAAACAAAAGCAAAAGAGTAACTCATTTGAGACAACATCATCCGAATATGTGTAAAGCCAGGCAGAAACAGCTTAGCAAAGATAGGGCCTTAGTGTTTTGTCAGACATTGAAAAGACATCCCCTGAGGAGCTAGAATGAAAGTTTTTATGATGTCTTCTGAACGTCTAATATTAGATCCTACACCCGTCTTTCACAGACATCCAAAAAATCTCCAGGGTTACACACTCACACCTATCTGGCAAGATACACCTCTCAGGTAAGAAATCTTCCAGCAAATCTATATTATTCAGTTATAAACCTAAAATTAGCTACATCAAAAATGTTGGGGTAGATTGCAAACCCTACAGGCTAGTTACACGGTAATAAAACTGCTACGTACAAGAAAATGTGCATGCAAATTTGTCTTGAGTGACGGAGGAATGGGTGGAAGGCCCGCTGCGAGCCCATTGAAGTGGGTTGCAGGGGCTTTGCAGGCCAGTCTCTACATCGGGTCCTGGGACTACTAGGGATCAGCAGACTGCACAGGCGAAGAGCCATGAAGAACATTATGGAAGCTGTGGAAAAGTCTTTTACGTTGGCTCTGGTTGAGGAGGGGGGATGCGTGGCGTAGTGCGCTACTTGGACACAAGTCGGGGCCTGATCATCCTCGGTTGGGTCACTCGGATGAGGGTGCCTGATGTAAGACTCGAAACACCCTATGACCCCGGTTACATCACTGAAGATGTGTCCAGGTTGCACCACAAGGTGCATTTCAGTACTGTGTTGAATTGAAAATCTCTCGCTGACCAGCTTACCAAAACTGGCGACCCTGAATCTGCTAGCTAAACATTTGCATAATGAACTACATTTCTATGTCTGACAGTGGTCAAAGTCAGAGATCCAAAAACTGAACCCGATTTGCATGTCATACAGACATACAGTTACAGTCCTGGATTAACTGATGCAATATAGACATAATCTACATATATGACAGACATCTCTTGTTTGCTGGGTAGTCTCCCCATGGATTCTTTGGTGCTTTTCCACTGCCACTAAAAACGGAGCTGTACCCAAGCCGTATCGTGAACTAACAATTTTCCATTGTAAATTATGCCAGCTGAACCCGTGCTGTTATGGACCTGCTTACTAGCAAGGCTGAAAGTGTGACCAAACTGAACTGGTTGCATCACCACAATCTGTCTGGTTGAAATACAAGGAGATACCGGTGTTTTGCATTGATATGAATGGATTATTAGAAAGAAAAAATGGCGTATTCTGTATATTATTCATTATTTGTTGTATTGCACATTGCAATGTATGTATTGATGCATTTCCGATCACTTGGAACTTGAACATCTCCAACCTATTTAAAAAATTACTATAGAACAGCTGAATGGATTTGTAATGCAAATTTACACAAGCAAATGCAGATTCTGCAGTATCTACAGTTTTACATCAGTCACTCTCCAAACTTGACAACACCTTTACCAAGCCGACCCTTCTGTAGTGGAAAACTGAAGCGAGCTGGAACCGTGCTGTATGGCAGTGTAAATGAGCCATAAGGCACTTTTACCAGGAAATTCTGACCCAACTGAAAAATGACTATATGCTATTAAGGTGTTTATCACTACAGATAGGCAACCATACTCAGTAGTAAAGAAAACATGATTTAATTCATAATGATTGGTATGACATTATTTAGTAGGGTTTTTTTTTATTTTACATAATTCTTTTACACTGCGCAGTAAAGCATCTCTCAGGTTTTGCTATTCAGACATGTCAATAGAGGCATTGGCTACAGATTGCAACTGTTCTGTTTTCTCTGGTGTACTGAAATTGGACCAAACCCTGAACCCAAAACCGAGGTTTGTACTGAACTGTGCCATGTACCATTTTATGTACCATTATATCGTATACATTGCAGACAGGCTTCCACTTATTTCGAAATCCTACCTTGGACATGTGATCACATAATTTGGACTAATGTAGCTTGCATGGCCACAGTACTGTTTGGTGCCAACTAGTCCACAAAGTTCAGAATGGTCACGCCGTAGACTGTGAGGTATTGGTGAATTATTTTTCTGTATTATAGTTGCAGCTGCATTATAATAACCAAGAACTAGCAGGCACAATGTATTCCATTATTCGGTTAATGTTGATCTCAGCTGGGCCCCCAAATAAGTTGACTCACTCTGATGCCTGCCCTTCCTCAGAGACGGGCCTGCATGAATCCTTTGTAGATTGCAGAATTTGGATGTCCTGTTTTTCAAAGCTATTTCATAATATGTCATATATATATATATATATATATATATATATATATATATATACACACACACACATACACAAACACCCATATAAAATGTACAAATCAGCTATCTATATATACATACATATAATCTATATGGTATATTTGCAGTAAAAAATACTGGCCTTTTGCAGTAATGCAAAACAACTCTCCACAAGACAATTTCAGTAGGCAACTGATTTATACTTAATATAAACAAAAAAGTGAAATTGAACTGAATGAAACTCCACAAAGGGTCATAATTAAATATAATGGTTTTACAATTTTTGATTTTAATAAACAAATATGAGAGCCACGTCAATGATGCTTGGTTTTGCCTACGGCTGGCTTATATGACCACCTCAAATTAATATCTTGGTTAACTAAACATTCTACCGCAATTATGATTAATGATCAGTTATTTTGTTTTTGTTTTTTTTGCAGTCATATTTCATTGACAAAGTTTGTACTGTAAATATGCTCAACTACTAATGCTGGGATATTTTAAATAAAATACTGTATATGTTATGTTTATGATTTTAAAATAATTGAAGGAAACACAGAAGAACCATTTATGGTTATTCATTGAATATTTCAAACTGAAATCATGGCACAAATCACTTATAATGAAAACATCTTTTGAAAAAGGTCACATTTTAGTTTTAATGTAAAAAGCAAGTTCCCAAAAAAATCAGAAAATATTTTTGGCAAATAAATAAACCACTCATACTGTAGTGATCTCGTCTGTCTGGGTGAAATTGATCATTATAAGTGTCACGTATAGCGAGCAACGAGCCGGCAAGGGAGGCGAGAGCAGCCAGGTCGAGAGAAGAATGGGGTCCTCGGGTGGCGCCGCGGGCACCTCGGGCATGCGGCCAGCAGGGGGCGCCTCCGCAGGCGGACCCGCAGCAGCATCAGACGGTGCTACAGGCAGAGCGGCGTCCTCGGGTGGCGCCGCAGGCACCTCGGGCATGCGGCCAGCAGGGGGCGCCGCGGGCATGGCGACG
>JAODLC010000133.1:28705501-28715673 GCA_026781145.1 Hippopotamyrus pictus | reverse complement strand
TAATGCAGACTTCAATACAAAAGACTAATGACTACAACAAGAAACAACTGATCACACGGGGATTCCACACGGGGTTACCGAGGGCCGGGCGTGGCACACGGAAGGAGCGGATGATCGGGGCATGACAGTGCTGTTGCTGCATGCATTCGCAACAGTTTCTATAAAACCTTCTTTGTTTAAAAGACGCTGCACTACAGCTCGCGCTCTTTCGGCTATGTTTAGACTTCTGGCATCCCAGTGACACGCCCCCCTCATGGCGCGCCTTGGAGTGGAAGACCCAACGAAGTTGACCAAAGCAGTGCCTATCTGTAATTTCACGTTCAATCGTTCATTGTATATATATCATACTTTTCATTCAATATCATCTTAGCTTTTAGCGTACGAACAGCAGTTCCTCAAAATATAAATTTTACAGACATTCAGTGTAAAGAAAAGAAATTGTTCATCATATAAACACCAAAGATAATTAAAAAAAAAAAAAAAAAAAACTTTTTCGGCAGTTTTCAGCGTTCACTCGATCCGTTCACCAAGGGCGATACCATTAGCTTTCATTCCATATATTCGAAGTTTCATTGTATATATATCGGCTTTCATTCCATATATTCGGAGTTTCATTGTATATATATCGGCTTTCATTCCTTATATTCGGAGTTTCATTGTGTATATATATCGACATTCATTCTATATATTCGGAGTTTCATTGTATATATATATCGGCTTTCATTCCATATATTCGGAGTTTCATTGTATATATATCGGCTTTCATTCCATATATTCGGAGTTTCATTGTATATATATCGACATTCATTCCATATATATCAAAGATGACAAAATATTTCCTGTTTGGCATGCCATAATATGTGTGTGTGTGTATATATATATATATATATATATATATATATATATATATCAAACATTATGCCAGAATAGTGTTTTGCTAAATGCTGCGGAGGAAGAATACAACAGAGACAAGGTGATGGAATGGAAAGAACTATGGTAAATTCATAACAAACATATCACTATGCGGTGCCACTTTACAATAAGGCTATCCATATAACGGGTTTATGGATGGTTTATAATCTGGTTATTACACCGGTTGACTTATTAATAGACAATTTTAAACGAGTTATAACACCGTTTACTTTTTATTAATGTGTTGCTACCATTTACAATTAAGTGGCAAAAGGGAGCCTTATTGCAAAGTGGTACCCACTTTGCTTAATGACATTTGCTTTAGCTAGCAATAATGCCTTTGAGCTGTATGCCAATAAAAAGGAAGAAAAAGAAGAATAAAACAGTTGACAAATCAGGAACCGAAGGGTGGGGTTGACCATGGCAGTTGACAAATCAGAATCTATTGGGCCAGGCTGGCAATAGGGAGGAGCTGCCCATGGGCAGGGCTAGCCCTCTTGCGACTTGCAATGAGGCATAATTGTACAAAGGCAGCTAAAAAAAAAAAAAAGTTCACAGAATGTCAAAAAAGACAACTAAAAGATGAATATAGAGAATTTTGAGATGAATGGACAAAGGAAAATGCATTCCCAGCTACTTCATCAGATTTCTCCTTGTGCTCAATATGCCAGGAGACAAATATATGTATACAGTACAATCCCGTTATAACGGACTTTAAGGGATCAGTCCATTATATCCAATGTCCATTATATCCAGAGTTGCTGTATGCCCAGAACACCATTTACTCATGCTACACCCCAGCAGACACACTTAGTATAGATTATTATATTTTCCATATAGTAGTCCGCTATATCCAGTGGTTTTTCTGCATGTTCATAAAGCCGCAGAGCAAGGACCAGCGGACCTCGTCCGTTATAGACGATATTCCATAATAAGCGAGTCCACTATAATGCGATTATACTGTATAATATTAATTTGTTGTGATGATATGTTGTATGGTGAAACATTGTGGTTGCCTAAAGTAAAATAACACGCCCGCTTGATCACATCTGCGCATGTAAAATATGTAAATTACCTGTTCAATATACCAGAGATTATAAAATACCTTTTACATTAAAGCAGAACACCCATTTACCTATTTTAAAAATAATAACGATATCATTAAGAATACTAGGGACATACCATTTTCATTATAAATTATACTAAACATCTGAAAATTATTTATTGTTTACACTTTGTTGTTGGTGTCATATAAATGTTATTAACCTTTTTAACAAATTTCAATTTCCAGTAAATTCTGCAGCTGTGGTGGTTCAGTGTTCAGTGTTTTTTTTTACAAATTCCAAAAGCTCCTCTTCTTTTCAGTTTCATTGTCCCACACTATAGCATAATAATAGCATAACTGTTTAATTGTTGCATTAAAATAAATCTATTCATGTGAGACAGGAAAATATCAAGATTATCCCCTAACGAAAAACATCAATACTGGGCTCATTAAGATTCTTGCATTTTTGTTAGGCTGCCAAAAACAAAAGGAGTTTAAAGAGTAGGGTAAACTGAAGACAGTAGCTGACATAACTGAAAGAGAGATGTGCAAACAACTGTATTACTGGAGAGAGGATAAGTGGCAGAGCAAGAAATAAGAAGGTAGGCCACCCCAAAGTCCTGAGGCTGATTGAGCACAAGCAGAGGTTAGTTGGTTGAGAATTGTTATAGACAAAACTTTTAAATATTAGGACCATAAGAAACAAAATGATCCTTGGAGTATGATATGAGATGGAGTAAATTTTAAGTAATATGTATAAATATGCTTTTAGGATTACAGAGGCGCACTAAGCCCTCCACCAGGTGGAAATTCATGAAGGGGGTTGTTCATGAGTGAAGGAACCTGGTGCAGCATCAGCAGTTATGCAGGCATTGTACCAGTTTTTGTGGTAAAGCTAAGTTGGAAAGTTAAGCTATTGATTTATTGGTTAATCTACATTCCTAACCTCACCCTTGGTCATAAGCTTTTAGTAGTGACCAAAAGAATTAAATGCCGGATACAAGTGGTTGAAATGAGCTTCTGACACAAGTGTCAGAAATATATTTATGGCAACTCTTTAAATATCCTGTCATGTACATTGCAAGTTTTAGAAAAACATGAAATTTAGTGAATTTTGCAATCAAGATTACATTTCATGCCATTAAAAAATATGTGGTGAGACCAAACCTAAAAATAATATATTTTCTTTATATGCATCAGTAGTACAAAAAATTGTCCTGAAAAAGATGGTTACCTTATTCCTTTCTTTTTTCTTTTATCAATTTTAGATTTATGTTTTGATAGCACCTTTCACTGGTGTTAGAATTTACAAACCAATTTTAAATTTTACTCTAAAACCCATAAAATGAATGAAAATGGTATAACAATGCTATCAACATACACATATGGCATCACTCTGATTCATATTTGATCCCTAGTAATTAAAAATGTAATTTTTGATTTCATTCAGTTCCTTTTGTTTCCGTCATACGACCATATGGTTGCACCAAATGATAAGAGGACTGCACGACGTTCAATAGTCAAAAAGGGAGTTTTACAAAATAAAGACTACAGAAATAAATCTACAAAAGAAACATTTTTTAAACTCTAACATACACATCAGACAATGTTTAAACAGTAAAAGTATTTAATAAGTTTCCATGTTGAATTAATCAATTACAGCAAATTTTGATGTTCGACAGTTCAGTTATAATTATTGCAGCGTATTTGCTAATGTAAAAGTACAGAGCCCGGGAGGGGACATGGGAGGGAAAAAAAAAAAAAGATAAACATTTGCAAGATCTCACAAAACATTAATAACTGTGCTGCTCGCTTTTGTTGAAAGATATGGCAGCCGGAAAACTGAATAAAGTTAATTTTACCGCGATGCCAGAGTTAAGGTTTAAACCTAAACCCACTTTCGTGTATGCCTCCCTGATATTCTCACTATCACTTAGGTTTATACATTAGTCAATAAATAAGCCAAAATTCCATTCTTTGTATTTCAAACAGACACAGCACAGTTATTAAAGTGTATATAAAAGTGTATTTTGTTATTGTTTAAAATTTTAGCATGACAAAAATTTTAATAAAACATATGACTTGATTCATAATAGTTCAGGCCATTGTATACTATAAGTCATTTACCTCTGGTTTTCAGTCAGTTTGATGTTATGAAGTGTTTGAAGTTTCTGTAAATAAAAAATATGGTATTAACATATAAATCTTTCAGAGAACTGTGATCCCTGCTATTTTCAAGTAGATTTCATAAGTCATTATTATATTTTACAGCATTATGCAAGACAGTTAAATAATGAAATTAATGCTTTATCAAACTTTGACAATATTTATCCAGTTGCACCCAGGGGTGGAAAGTAAATGAGTAAATTTACTCTTACTGTAACAGAGTAGTTTTTTGTAAAATTGTATGTTTCATGTATTTTTAAATTACAGTATTTTTCCTTTTACTTAATTGCTATTAATTTCAGGAATTGTACTTTGGTACTTTCCGAGTAAACGAAAATGGGAAAAAGGTCAAGAGGCCAAATGATCACATGAAAAAGTGCGCATGAAAGCATGGATTTGGGCCATTGCTCACCAATCACGGCAACATATTTTCAGCTGGTAAGCAGGACCATGGGAGGTGTATCAAGTAGACCTACAGTGTCAGACTTAAACCCACCTGGTACTTCTTCAGTTTTCCTGTAGCTTATATTATTCTACTCAAACCTGTTTTGAGTGAATTTAAAAAGATAGGTTGCTTTTTGTAAGATCACTAGATTCAACTGTGTAGTGCTTTTTACTTCCGATATCTAAGTACTTTTTAGACCAGGTACTTTTTACTTTTACTTGAGGAGTATTTCACTGGATGACTTTTACTTGAGTGGCATTTTTGTGTGGTATCTATTCTTTCACTTAAGTATGAAAATTGAGTACTTTTCCACCACTGGATTCACCTTATAAAACATGACTAAGTACGGTAGTTTGGAAAACAATTCATGTTGAAAGAACTGTAGTATTAAGCAACACAGCTGCCACTACATGATACTAGTACACTTTCAGAAGATGCTAAAGCATCAATTGCACCCCAAAGTGGCCATTAGGGAGCAACCTTATTATATACAACCATACTGGACTAAACACTTAATTGCAATTATTCTTTTAATATACTGAGTGGTTTAGTGGATAGTACTATCCCTCTCATGGAGTTTCAGTTAGACTAACTGGTGTTTCTACATTTCTTATAGCCGTGTGATGGACTGGCACACCATCTGACAGATGGCCTTGCTGTATGCCATCTGAAAACTGCTCCAGGCCCTCTGTGACCCCCGTGTTGCAGGGTGGCTGAATGTAGTAGAAACCATTCCAGACAAGTAATATATAATAAAACAGTTCAGGATATGTGTTGCTCTGGGAAATATGTTGCATGGCGTGTTTAACGATGCCCATGTATTTTTTTTTTTTCAAGCTTAAACTTCATTTGTTTTTTGAGTATTAACCTTCTTGACAAATTTCAAATTAAAAGTTTGGAACCCTTTGTTTTCTGACATTGCTAAATGATGCCACAGATGGTTTGTCTGACAATATAGTATTGCTGATATATTCTCAGTGATGATGTGATAAGTACAATTACCTTTTTATAACAGTAGGCAGTAGCTGTTAGCAGCAGTCCTCCACATACTAAAGCCAGTATGAAGGCTGTTTTATAAAACATATTGTGCTCTGATGTGTTGCTCTGGGTTTCCTTCCCTGAGTCACCAACACTTGATGAGTTTTGTTCTTTATTAATTGAGAAGCCACCCTGTCTTTGACCTGAAGACAGATGAAACTGGGTAAGTTTTGCGAGGTTTGTGGTACACTATTTTAAAGAGTGTCATATCTTCTTCACACTGGCTTGAACAGCAGGAATTAATAAATATGGAATAATTATTAGCAAAACACAACGTTTATGCAAACTTTATGACAAATACGCAATTTGTAAGTCACTGGATCATGCTAGTTCAAAGCTGTGCTTAGAGGGCCAAAAGCTGTGTATTCTCAGCAATTTGAGATAGTTACTCCACAGTTCTTCTTCAGTCACTCCATACCTAAAAGTTGAAATCCTTTGGGCAGAATGTTGACAACTGAGTAACTGAGATGTATAATCCATGCAAAAATATGCGTTTTATACAAATGAGAAAAAGCTGGGTAAAACTACACTACCTGAACCAATTATTGTCGCATCTGTAGTCCTGACATATATCGAGTCATTGTTTTATACTGATGGTACGACAAACTGTGCATGTAAATTATAAGAAAGTTTTGTCAAAAGTCTAAGTATTTTGTTCAAGGGGTCTTTGGTTGATTTTAGACTGAGAATGTCTGAGGATGCTGTGCCCATACTTTTTTTAGATACTTGTGAAGTTAGCATAACATGTTTGGAATGACTAGGAATGTTTGTTGAAAATGTATTTTCTTTAGCAATTTTAGCCACTGGACTTGGCACCTTTAAAGAGTTAAAAGCTGTCCATGTTTCAGATTTAGTCTCAGAATGTAATTGATTTAGGCTGGGGTTAATCAATTTTTTGATCATTATTACAGTTGTCTTCTCATTCACTCTATCTGGAATGACACCATCATGGGCTTCTTTAAAATGCAAAGGTGTGTTTGACTGACTCATGGTTTCCTTTGAGATGGAGCTGCTGTGTGATTTCAGGTCATTCTCCTGTAATGATTCATCAAGAGTCAGAGCAGATACTCCATTCTTTGTGGCTCTCTGTAAACCCTAAAGTTGCCATGGAAGACTTGTCACTAACTGAGCTAGTATCATCAGTTAACACTTCTGTGACTTGTGTGCTTGTTTTTGGCATAAACAAAACTACTGTCTCATGAAAGAGCTGAGTGATCTCAGGAAGAATAGAGACCGAACTAGTACTAGTAGTACTAGTGGCTACTCTGTTGGTAGTAGAGAAGCCAAAAGCCATTTTTTCTTCATCAGAAGATGCAGGGTTTAAGTCAGGCAGGCATCCACTAACAGCAGGTTTGAGAAATCCAAATATATTACCAGGTCTTTTTGGAGCATAGGAGACCCCAATTTTGGAAGGGCCGTCAATATCAGGATTTAGAAATTGACAATGCTTCAAGGAACAAGTTCAAAAGGGGGGTTGGGTAGACCCTCAAGGAATGCAGTGGTATTTTTGACTGAAAGAAGGTGGGCTTTGTCATATCATTCCATGGGCTGGTGGCCAACATGGAAACATGATTAGAGGGTTCATGGCCTAAAGCTGGGCAAGAGCAATGGCATTGTGTAGTATGACCTATAGGAAACCTATAAAAGCCTAAAAAAAACCTAAAACAAGATTTGTGATATTCAGATTCAGTAGGGATGAAATGAAAGACATGATTATTATATGGACTTTATGCAGGTGCAGGAAATTCAGTGTAAATGATGTATTTATGCAACGCACCAAGTCAAAACACACATTTTAAAAATATTTAAAATGGAAAAAATGGAAAATTTAAATCCAGATTTTTGTATGGTGTAGTTTACTATTCTGAGCCAATTTACCACTGTTACCAAGGTGATGCAAGTTGTGCCTTAGATGCAAGTTTTACTCTACCTATACTCTGGGTGGACCCTGTGATGGATTCTGGGTAATCTTTGGCATATTCTTGTGCACAGTTCCAGTTAACTGGTGCATTATTCTCTGTCATCAAGTCCATGTACATCATGATGACTTCTTGAACTTTTTCTAGCACCTCTTGTGGAGAACTGCTGTAGGTTTTGGTAAATTTCACTGGATGATCCTTGAAAAAGATAAAAAACCCATTTTTTCATTTTAATCATTATAGTTGATTTCATGGATATTTCAAAGAAGAATACATGTAACACCCCCACTAGGATGGAAAAGAATATACAACATTTATTCAGTTAAACAGATTCATTTACGGAAATTCAAGTTTATAACTTGTCATATAAAGTATCTTACCATTTGTATGCCAAATTTCATTAGATTATATTACCTTTATTGATATAGAGCAGGGGTGCCTCATCTTATCCACAAAGGGCCGGTGTGTATGTGGGTTTTTGGGATAACCTGTAGGTCAGCTGTTCAAACCCAGGTGTGATTGTCCCATTGAGATCACAGATCTCTTTTGCAAGGGAGACCTATCTTCAGCCAATCAGTCCTCTAATTAGTAATCTAATTAGGGAGTTGTAGTGAAAACCCGCATAACACCGGCCCTTTGCGGATAAGATTGGGCACCCCTGATATAGAATGTAGAGTTTAACATCACATGATGGATGTATATTAGTTTCAATATACTTTGGTGAGAAAATTCTCCTGAGTAGTCATAATTGGTGTCAGATAAATAATATACAGGATCTTTTGATATTTATACAGACACTTTGCCAATTCCTGTTAGTAGAGAGTTACAGACTACTATGAAAGACAGCTAAGTAGCGAAGTTAATCATGTCTATCATTTGGTAAACAGCTGCTTACAGAGGCCCAGCTTTTCCCTAGGGCCTATAATCAAAGATACAAGCAACTACAGATTGTGCAGCTCAGTAAGGTAAAGGAGACACTCACCTCATATTCCTCGTTAATTTCAGGAATACATCTTTGAGAGTAAATATTGAAGATCATATTTGTTAATGCATTGACATAACGAAAATTATCCGAACTCTGGTCATACTTGAAGTGACTCTTGAGAAGATCCAGGATTTGGGGAAAGGCTGCTTTGACATAGCAGATTTCACTCTATTATACATATATAAAAAGAAAAGAAAAGAAAAAATAGAATAAAAATAAAAAATAAATCAGAATGATTTTATAAAAAATTCTAATCATAAGTAGTATTTTTTAAGAAGCCTTGCCTAAATTTTCAGAAGATTCATATTCTTTGGTGGTGCACATTTATACCAAAAGCCTTGCCCATTATATGTACATGACAGAAATAACAGAAATAGCAATATATAATTTGTATACAGCAAAATTCATGATACACACACACAAACACACATGCTTATTTGGTTTGGGGATTTGATGTCTGCTCCTAGCTTGCTGGGTGTGGAATTTACATGTCTTCTTTTGGATATCACCCAAATCAGCTCATGAGTCTCTGCAGCCAAAATTATATGATTGGTTGGACTAGTATGTTCCTGTTGTACACTGTGGACAAAAGTATTGATACACCTGACCATTACACCTACAGGAACTTTTATGACATCCCATTCTTTAGCAATAGGCATCAATATGAAGTTGGTCCCCCCTCTGCAGCTATAACAGTTGTGTATATCTTCTGTGAAGGCTTTCCACAAGTTTACGTGTGAAGAACATTTGTGAGGTCAGTCACATCTTGCATGTGAAGACCTGGCTCGCAATCTTCATTCTAGTTCATCCCAAATGTGTTGGGATTGAGGTCAGGGCTCTGTGCAGGCTAAGTTGTCTCACACCAAACTCAACCAACCCTGTCTTTATGGACCTTGCTTTGTGCACTAGGATACAGTCATGTTGGAACAGAAAAGGGCCTTCACCAAAGTGTTCGCACAAATTGGCAAAATGCCTTAATATGAAGAGGCCGTACCACCAGCAACCTTATCTACCCTTTTCTGTTGTCTCAGACAAGGGTGGTAGGGGATTCTCTGGAACTTTCAGTCTGTTAGAAAGAAGGCTGATTTTATCTCCGCCCTTGCTTCCTATTACTTTCTTGAATTTCTGGCTCTATCTGAGACCTGGATATCCCCACAGAGCTCGGCTACACTGGCAGCTCTTTCATCTGCTAATGCTTTCTCTCACACTCCATGATAAAATAGGAGGGGTGGTGGTACAGATCTGCTACTGTCTCAGAATTCGTGCTACACACCCCTCTTTCTGACCCATCATTATCATCTACCACCCTCCTGTTCCCCTAGGTCACTTTCTTGAAGAAATGGATATACTCCTCAGTCTCTTCCCTACTGAAAACACCCCTCTCAGTCTCCTTGGAGACCTCCTCCTCAATAAGGTCCAATCTTCCTGCCTTCTCCCTCTTCTTTCTCTGTGACATCCAACAGCTACTCTCCCATGCACAAAGGAGGTAATGCCCTGGACCTGGTCTTCAGCCATCCTTCTCCAGCTTCTGAGATTATTGCTACCCTACTTCACATGTCTGATCATCACTTTCTATCCTTTAGAATCAGGCATGGGCGTCGTTAGGCCTATTTAGGGTGGGCTTCAGCCCCCCCAAAATGATCCCAAGCCCCCCCTAAAAAT
>JAODLC010000133.1:28616163-28629169 GCA_026781145.1 Hippopotamyrus pictus | reverse complement strand
TGTATCTCGTCAATTCTCTAAGTCGTCACTTTTAAGCTGGTCCCGCGAGTGTCGACTTAGACCGGTTTTACTGTATAGCAAAAGATATAATAACAGGGGCGATTACGGGGCAATTACTGTAACAACATGGACTCCGGGCTCATGGTGCTGGCGCGTGGTAAGCGTCAAAGGCCCTCCAGGGATCGAATTACCGATGCTAAAAAATGCAAGGTGTCGACCAAAAGTAGTCAAAAAGAAGCAAGAGAAGAAGAAGGTGCCCAAAAAAGTACAGAGAAGAAGATACATTTTCTAAAACTATAGCCATCATACACAACCTTGTCAGAGGAGTGTATGAAATCAGAATTGGATATTTTTGCAGTGCCATACACACAAGCAAGCATTGACAAAAATATATACGTGGAAGTGCCACCACTCTCAGCTTTAACAGATAATGGAGCCCTGGAGTTTTTTATCACCGGTAATGGTCTAATGGTCTAATGGGGAAGATTACCTAGACCTCAACAACACGCTACTGCATCTACGGTGTCGAATCACAAAAGCTAACGGGACAAACATTGACCCTGCCGCAAAGGTAGGAATCATAAATTACCTGATCGCCTCAATTTTCACACAATCGCCACAAGTGGACATATCGTTGGGCGACAGGCTAGTAAGTCAGTCTAGCAATATGTACCCTTACAGAGCTATGATAGAGTGCCTGCTGAATTACAGCGTCGGAACACCATCCAGGCAGTTTACCTGCAGCCTGTTTTATAAAGACAGTTCCAGGGCTATGGAGGAGACTGACCCTGATGGTGATAACAAGGGCTTAGAGAAAAGAGCAGCATTTTCAGCAAGAAGCTACATTTTCGATTTGATGGGACTGATACAGTCTGACATATTTTTTCAAGAGAGGTTAAATTTGCAGATGACACCAAGGTGGGCGATGTAGCAGATACTGAACTAGCAGGAGAGAGGTTACAATGGGATTTTGATTTAATTTTCGACCGTGCTGATACCTGGCAGATGAAATTTAATGTATATAAATGTAAGGTAGTCCATGCAGGGAGCAGAAATATAAAGTAAAGATATTTTATGGGTTCCACAGAAATAAAGGTAGCTGATTATAAGAAAAACCTCATGTGTGTGTTGATGCTTCCATGTCCCACTCTGGCCAGTGTGGGAAAGCAATTAAAACGGCCAGTAGGATGTTGGGTTACATCTCTAGGTGTGTGGAGTTTAAGTCAAGGGAGGTGATGCTAAGATTATACAATTCCTTGGTAAGACCCTATCTAGAATATTGTGTGCATGTTTGGTCACCATACCTTAAAAAGGACATTTCTGCCTTGGAACGGCATAGAGCTACAAGAATGATTCCTCATCTCAGAGGAATGTCTTATGAGGAAAGGTTAGCTGAGCTAAATCTGTTCAACCATATCAGATGTGGATTAACATAAAAAAATTCTGGAGCTCTGTCACTGCCCTCAAATGTTTTCATTAACACAAAATACATTCACTTTGCATACTGCATCTGCAGACATGCATCTGAGAGATTGTTGCTAACTTTGGTTGATGCTGGACAGTATAAAACAAGAGCCGTAATCATCCATGATTTTAATTAGGGCTGCATGATATCACATTGTGGTATGTGAACTATTCTAGTAATATTGCATTATTTATAAAACAAAAAATGAGATGAAATTACCCAAAATAAACTATAACCAACTAGAACTTTTATATACCAATATAATGCATCAAATAAGTTGATAGTGTTGTCGAGAGTTGTGTCAACAGACACAAATCAGTGCTGACAAATATGATGTGATTATTGCACATGTACACATCATGATTACAATACTAAAATTATATATTGTGCAGCTCTGGTATCAATGATAATTAAAATTTTAAACAGTAACATTAACTGCGGGGAATTTTACTGTTATTGTGAAACCAGTAACTGTTTCATTCCTTGGAATATGTGTCCTGGTACACATTGACAGTATCCTAATTATTCCAAGTTTGTTGTTGAGCATGTCACTCATATACACATTCCATCAATCCTCAGTGTCATTCTTGGTGTACGTCCAGCAGTTTCTAGGTTTCACTAACTTTCACTACAGGTTCATCCAGAATTTCTGCTTAGTGGCTATTTCCCTCATAGCTCTGTGAAGGGCAAACCCCATACCATCATTTACTCTCAACTATTTTGACAGCCTCAAAGGAAGGTTTACCACCACCCTCTAGCTTGAGCTCCATGTCCATTTGTACATTCAAGGTGGGTGTGAGAGTGTTCTTTTAAACCCTATAATCCTCCCAAACTGTTCCCATGTGCATTTTACTTCAGAAAGCAAACCATTGCTGAGTCAAACTACATTGGCAGGTTCTGATTGTGAAGGTGGGCCTAGAGGAGTGATGACTCTGGCTGGAGTTGCAACCATTTGTTATGCTCATGGATCACTGCAACCTGGAGCATATCTACTCTGCTAAACCCTCAGCAGCCCAGGTGGGCCCTGTTTACTTGCTTCAATTTCACAATCGCTTATCACCCTGGGTTGAAAAATACGACATCCTGATTTTGCCCAGTTTGCTGTGTCCATGGGTCAACAAAGGAGGGGTTTGCGTTTCACTTCTTAAACCAGTCACAGTCTTCATCGTATGACATCACCAAACTGTTTTTTTTTCTTCTTTTCAAACTTAAGGCTTCCATCCATTAAGGTAGAGGTGGTGTAACATTCAGTGGACAAAGCTGCTGTCTGTGATTAGAATGTTGCCATTTCAAGCCTTATAATAATAATAATTATTATTATTATTAATAATAATAATTATTATTATTATTATTATTATTAAATAAAGATATGTCCTTACATTGCATCATCCAGTCTTTCCAAGTAAGCATGTTCCTATGATTTGTATCTATGACATGTCCCTTATCAAAAGGCATACACAATGAAATTGGTACTTTACAAATCTGTAAACCATGCTGCTTAACAGAAAACACTGGCTTTAATTTGTGCGGTTATGTCATACAATGAAGACCGATTGATTAAAGAAGTAAAACGCAAACCCCTCCCTTGTTGACCCAGGGACAGATCAAACTTCAAAAATCAGGACGTGCTAGCGTGCATAGCCCAGGTGATAGGAGAGAAATACTTGTGGCCCACCATGGCTACTAAGATAAGAAAATGTCAAGTCATGTGCTATTTGTGCTATCAGCAAAACCATCTAACAGCTACAAGCCAGTAAGCTCCTTCTGCTCCCCAAAACTGAACACCACTGGTCACACTTGAGTCTGATGTTGGCTATTGATGGTAGTAGACAATTTTTCAAAGGCATTTCACCATGTTCCCCTGCCATCACTTCGTTATGCACTCCAGTTTGCAACTGCGTTTGAGCATGTGTTCAGGTATTACAGCATCCCTGAAGACATCCAGTTGGACCATGGCTCCCTGTTCACTTCCTGAGTCTGGTCAGCCTCCTTCCACCACCTGGGGACCACAGCCAGTCTCATTTCCAGATACCACCCAGAGTCAAATGACCAAGGGGAGTACTATCCAGGTCCTGGGCAGGTCCTTTAGGGCATATTGTTATATTCAGCAGCATGACTGGACATCATACCTCTGGTGAGCGAAATATGCACAGAAATACCTTTGTCAGTCAACAACAACAAATAAATTTATTTTTGTATAGCGCGTTATCACAACATTACATTGTCTCAAAGCGCTTTACAGCATCCCCACCCAAAACCCCCAGTGAGTAAACTATAGGCAACAGTGGCAAGGAAAAACTCCCTAGAAGGAAGAAACCTTGGGAGGGACCAGACTCAAGTCAGCCACTGGACTCGTCCAATTCCAGTGCATGCTAGGTTATCAACAAGACCTGTGCCTGCCCAGGGATGTCACCCCCACTAGTGTCCCAGTGGTGGGTGACTGGTGCTGGCAAGCCAAGGAAGTCTGGGTCAGCGCAAATACAACAGAGTTATTTAAACAGTTCGGTGAAATTTCTGTCAGATGACCGCTGACTCCAGAGGATGAAGCCCTTTGCACTTGCATTCTGTCTCTTGGGCATCCTATTTACCAAACCCATGCCTGGGAAAAAATGTACTAACAAAGTTGTGTTTACAGATATCACCTGCCCCATCCACCACAAAATGCAGAAAAGTCAGTTCCAGTCGATCACAAACAGTGGTATAATTACAATAAGATTATTCATTTTTGCTTGCAATAAATAACACCAAATGTCCAGGTTAAAGGATTTTACATCAAATTAAAACTGAGTCTATGTGATATTTTCAATTAATAATTCAACAACACCATTCAATAATTGCTTTCCTCACATCAGAACCCTTCTTCTGATACCCCATATTGTTCATTCCTCCTGCGGAGATTAAAGGAGCAAAGAGATGCAACAGCATCATTCTGTCTATTGGAGGAAAGGTCAACTACTGACCCGACTATTTCAATCCATGAAAAAAAAACAAACACATATCCACTTCAAACACCCAGCATCTCAAACCATGTCTGAAAATGCTCTGGCACCACATATAAGGCAAAGAATATGCTTTATTTTTATGCTGAATGAAAAATAAAAAAAGAACTTCACATGCTTAACTTTTGACTTCAGTGTGTCAGGAAACTGTAATGCCAGATCCCTATCAGTCCAATTATTAAATCATATGTATTATTTAAACATATGCCTTTTTTCAATATTAATAAAGCAAAATATATTTGTAATTATAATAAATGTATTTTGTAACTGTATTCCCCACTTACTGTGGTACACATACACAGAGCCTTCAGATAACTGAGTTTAAGCCCTCAAAATTAAACTAAAAATATAATTGCATTAAGCTTGGAAATGTTTGTTAAATGAAAAGAAGTACCAAATAGCCTATAAAGTCTCCCAGGTAACAATTTCCTTTGACGAAATGGTCATTTTTCTTTTTAATTATTTGAGATAACCTTAGTTCTGAATGAAACCTGATGAATGACAATGACAACACATAACACAAGAGAATGCAGAACACTACAACTTACCTTTTGGTCTTAAGTGGCTGAAGTGACTTGAAGTGAATTTAATGCTGTTCTGTGCTGCAGGAGCTCATATTTTCTGCTTGTTGGTCAGCAGTTATATCCCTCAAACTGTGTGCGTCACAGTCCCCATGACCCAGGGCAAGCTCCGCACAAGCAGGACTGGCACAGGTACCTCCTGCTCCCTATACACTCAGTGTTCATAGTCCCATCAAAAAGAGCTGGCATGTGATCAAAACACACATACCCTCACTAAAGCATTTTCGTAACCCCTTGACAAAAATTAGAAACTTTACCAAGCTGGAAAATCTAAAAATGATTGAATTTCTTTATGTAGCTACATCCAATATTACTTTTGAAATCTTTTTTTACTGAAATTTAGTTTTCATTTCCTGTCTGATAATTAACAAACTTCCTCTGAAATGGATTACTGAAAACACTCATGTAAAATGGCATTTTTATTGCTGTTCCCCCAAACAGAAAGAAGTATGAATATTTATATTTATTTGAAATAACTGAATGTTGAATGTTGAATGTAAAGGCATAAAGCATATTTATTCTTGTGTACATTCTCAAAGGAAGTTAAAAAAGTAAAACAAGTAACTTGAACTATTTTCTGTCCAGTATGTAATAACACATAAATAACACAAGCAAAGTATGAGTCCACAAATTTGCGAATGTACAGCTGAATTGTGATTCAGTAATGGAAAAGGAGGTATCAATGCCAAAATCAAATCTCTTAGAACAGGGGGTCAGAAAGATTATTTCCTCATAATTTATATTACATTTGAGTTTTTGGCAAATGCAAATTTTACAATTAAAAAAAAAAATTCAAAACATAATAGCATAATACAGTAGTTACCTGTAATTTATGTTAGTTGATAAATGTTGCTTTGTGACTAGGGACATTTTCTCTGTATAACATGTAACAAAACCTACCCCTCCCAAAATGGGGCTGTTCAAGTAAGATGAAAACAATCATCCACTCAAAATCATGGGACAAAACTTGAGGTGTCATTTACGAATATGTCATCCATTCCAGAAATTAATATCTGGTCAGAGCAACTAATGAAAATTAACATTTTTAACATAAAACTGACCTTTCATTAAACTATTCACTTTGAATCTTTTACTAAATTTAAGGGATCAAGAAAATGGCAAAGTGCAATTGGACATAAGGAGGCAGAGTTGGGCTCTGTCCATATTTAAACCTTGTACTTATCCATCCATCCATCCATCCTCTATACCCACTTGTCCTATGAAGGGTCACGAGGGTCTAAAGCTTATCTTGTAAGCTACATGGGAATATGGAGATAACCCAGCATGGAGGCGACAACCAACCCAATCACAGAACTTCATACTATCATAAATTTATTCTTGTGTACATTCTCAAAGGAAGTTAAAAAAGATATCTTACCTTATTAAGAAATGGGATTTGCACAAATGACCTAAAAAATCCAAAGGCAACTGGAAAACATTACCTAGTGAAAATAGCTTTCTTTTTAGTCCTTTTAGATCTTTTTATTTATTGTTAAGCAAATATAACAAGCAGGCACATTTAGCATTTGTTAAACTCCTGGGAACAAGGAGCTCATCTTTGTTGTGCACTCTTAGCTCCATGGTTAAAAAGCAACAAGCTGCTGTGACAACATTTGATTTGATTTGTGTGTTAATGTAAATGTTTGGATACAGGGGCCAAACAGAACCATAAGCAATGCAGACCCTCACTCACCTGAAAAGGAGCACAAAGCCATACAGTAGCTCTCTATTGCCATGCCAATCACTGGCCAGCACAAAAATACTAGGGCCACACTAGCCAGGAAAAAAGCAGACCTTTTTCCTTCTGCTTTTGGAAGAAATATGCTATTTTCTGTAGGCCGACTGTAAATGGCAGTCCAGTAAGAAAGAGGATCTGTTTGTAGAATAGAATTTGTTGAAGTCACAACCAGACCCTATTTGTATTTTGTTCAGAAAGTCGTTCTCTGCACTGGAAAGTGCAGTGCTTATACATACTTTACATTGGACATTTAAATATTAATAATTTGTAGTGCTGTCAAAAGATTAAAATTTTTAATCAGATTAATCACAGGGAGGCTGTGGATTAATTTTGATTAATCACGATTAAATATCATTCATTTTTAATCTATATTAATCGCATCTCATTTTGCATGAGTAAACAGACAAGAAAAAAAGGAATATATATGCACTTAACATGTTTATTGAACATCCTGAACACGAGTCGGATGCATTCCATCTGCCACAGAAGTGCAATACCATGGACCCATATCAAAAAGCAAGATTTTTCGCTTAGCCGGACAACTTAATTATCCGATTTAAGGTACCTCAGTTTAAATGTTCTTTATTTTAGTTCACTTACAATTAGCCCGAACTACCGTAAATCTGACAAATAATCTGACACATTACACGCGGCGCTTTACGTATAAAACTCCGTAGCAACACGTCCACAGATAAGTTGGACAGTATACTGTGTGCGACTGATTTAATGAGCCACAAATGAGAAGTAGTGCTTATACAGTATAAAACTACAACTTTCCCTTCGGTTGATAAATGGCGCAGTCATCTTTGATTCTGAACTCAGGAAAATCTGTGCTGCTCCAAGATTTGTCAGATTTTCGAGAAACGGCTCGTCGTCACTTCTGGCTTCAAAACTCGGAATCCGAATCGGAATACGAGTTCCGAGGGCAAATGGAACGCAGCAAAACTGCCCGAAATGGGTTGACAGAGACATTTCAGGGATTTTGAGTCATTCTGCGCTGCAGATGGGTTAATTGCGTTAAGAAATTTAACCAGATTATTCACGATGATGGATTAATCCGCGTTAACCCGTTAATTTTGACAGCCCTAATAAATATACAACTACACATTAATTTACACTATTTCCAGGTATGCGCGTTGCAGCACAAAGCGTGCTGGTAACTCCATAATCATTCCTACTGATCAGCCCTCCAGCATTACCCTATGTATATGTTTACAAAATTCACAGCTGCCAATAGATGTTGGTCTCAGGTCTGTTTCATCCAACATGAAAGCAGCCACCTGACACTGTTTTGGGATAGATCTCATCAACTCCATTGCGCCATAAAACACCGTCAACATCTTTCCCGTATGTAAGCGTCCCATTAGAAAACGCCATCCTCGTGTTAGTTCTTTATAAGCAATCACATTTTTAATACGCCACATTACCAAATGTTTGTACAACGGCGAATAAGAAATACTAAAATACAAAACTCAATCTGTAAAATTTGAAAGACAACCAATAAATCCATAAAACGGACAAAAATAATCGGATGAGAAATACAACCGTATAACACATAAAATCAACAGTAACTGTATTACACGTAAGGGGGTTGTAAACAATAGCGATAAGCCATCAGTGCTCTGTAAACTGATGAATAACCAATAACCTTAATTACTCTTTAATAATGAACGTTTCCCTGAATAGCGGAATCAACAAGGATTAAATATGGGAGCCACCCTTGGAGCCCTCAAAAGGAAACTAACGAGACAATGGAGAAATATGCAATACAATGTCAGTACTGCTGTTTTCCAAACGATTAATCATGCAACGCGTATACAACGATAAAAAGAGTCAAAAGATAAACGCGCACATAAAACTGTTACCAGTCAAAACTGTCACCAGTAAAAAAGAAAAACAATGTCAACAAATATTCGTCAGTAACAGAGAAAATGCAGTGCTGAACATGGCAAGTAGATGTTTGAGAGATAACTAACTGTAGAAACTAAAACTAAAACAAAACTCGGCGGGCTCCCCCTCCCAACTCCCATTGCTCTCACCATACAGCGGTCTGTACTGTGACAAACGCGGCTACATGCTTCAACCATCCAGCATGAAGCATGAGGCCCATGTCAGATGTTTCTTTGTTCTGTTTCATATAAACGCGCCACTGAAAACTTTGATGACGTTTCTCAAGTAATAGCCAATCGAACCGCACCTCTTATTAGGACAATGAAAAGTCAGCAACGAATCAAAATAATCATGGACTTGGCGGTAGCCAATGGGAGCGGAGACTGGCTGAGACTGGGAGAGTAATGTTAGAGGCTGGAGACTGAGGGTACTGCGTATTGCTATTGCTCACATACAGCCATTGCACTGCATTAAGATAGAGCGGCAACCTTGGGTAAGTGTCTAGCTAGCATATAAGCGAACCTGTAGCAAGCGACTCGTTAAAAATAATACCAAAAAAGAAGATACTTAACATGGGTAAAAATTATTAGCAATATTTCGGTACCGATTTCCCCCTTTCGTCTCTTTGTGTACTCAGTTAAAACAAGATACATTAGCCACTTAGCTGTGATATGTAGTCATCGTTATTTCGCTGGCTGGGTGACGTTCGCAAAGCTGGGGCGCACATTGATGTTTCGTATTTTCGCTCGTACTGAACGAGAGGCATCTTTAGTGATATTCCTAAAATAGACTTTTCTGTTAAACTGTTGTATCCTTTTTTACGTATCCATAATGGAATAAATCGCGTAGCCATTAGTATGTAATGTGTATTTCCTAATAAGGCGATGTTTTAATTACATTCTGATACATTAGCTTTTATAAGTTATGAAATAATGTGTATCCCAAACCAGCGAGGTCTGCCCGTTAGCTGTGTGGCTATCGCTAACTGGCTTGAGACCGAAGACCCCGAGATCCTGTGCTGGGGACCGAGACCAAGAAGAAACGGCGCCTTTAATGGGTCGAAACGCAAATATGAAATGTATTGCTTAGAATTGTTTAGATTTGTGGTTAATATTATTATTATTATTTAAAAAATATATATATTTACTTCTCGGGTTGTAATTTTAACTGAAGACATGCCTCTCACTTAAGCCTCTGTAATATGGCTGACTACATTATCGCACAGATAGGAACTGAGGCAGAGCCAGTGCGCAGGCAGTGGGAGCCGCGCTTGGAGCGCAGTTCAGTCTGAACTTTTTAAAACCAATTTTTGCCCCGAACCGGCCGGAAAACTTGTCAATTTCGCGGCGGAAAAAGAAAGAAGCAGCGGTTCTGTGTCCAGACGCGCGGTTCACACGGCTCAGCGTGCGCGATTTGCCTGTGTAATCTTGGTATAAAAAGAGGTGGGTCACCACCCCCCCCATTCCGCCTTCCCTTGCTTGGTAATGGCTGAGCAGCGACACAAAGGAAAGGAGCCATATTCCCTGCGCTGGCTAAAGCGCGCTAGCATGTAGCCGAGGGTGACAAGCGGCCATTCCGCGCTTACGGAAGGCGAGCTAGCAGGCTTGCTAACTGCACAGAGCCCGTACGGTGCGGATCACATCACCATATACACCCGGAGCGGTGCGTCGGCATCCTTGGAGGGGAGTAAACGGCAAAGGATTTGCCGCTTGTAAAAATATGTGACCGGTATTAAATGGAGGAGACATTTGAAGGGGACTTTCTCTCATAAGGAAGCCATTTTCACAAAATGGATGAAGAAATACGCTGCTGACCTCTTTTTCTCCCAGCAAGCTAAAATAACGCCATGCTGACTGGAGAGTGATGTACTAGCTAGCTTTAGGAATTGTCCGCCAAATGCCCTAATAGGTGCTACTTTGGTGGAAATATAATCTTTAAAATATTTTGAACACAATAGAAGTATAATTTCTACACGTTTTACATATTAGTGTAACCTATTATATTTAAACTATGAATTTAATAATTCTATTTTTAATTACGGGTTATAGACAGGGAGTTTTATCAGTTTTCTTCGCCCACATATACAGTTTAAACGTCTTTCGGATGCATAATTTGCGGGTTGATTTGCTTTACCTAAGTAGCTAGATTGAAGACATCCGTCACAATACTGTCATCTTTGGCACTTTTGAGTAAGTTCACGGCCCTTGTAAATTTCGAGTTGGAACGTATAAAATCCCTTTGATTCTCTAGGGGAATCGTTTTCACTGCGTTATTTCACCGATCGGTCTCGCCTGAACTTTTACCAGGTTGATAATCGGGCGTGTGGTAAAATAAATAGGCTGGTTTTAGTCGAGGCTTACGCGTATAAAAACAGGAGATCATCGTGGGGTACGAGAGTCGAGTGCATGACCCAGTGTCTAGTTGATCGTTGAATTTGACGTTTTCTATATAATGAAATACACTGTAACCGCATTTTTTCCATACTTGGCTATACCAGTACTATACCATACCAGTTGTAAAGTACGTGTTGCTAATGTAATGTTACTATTGCAGAAGCCAATTTGTCCCCGTGAACAAGTAGTAGTCATTGCGATACGTTTAAATTAAAATGTGATTTGTACATAAATCCTGACTTGTGACATACTACTGACTTAAGTTACTTGGAAGTATGTGTCATGTAATTTCTGTTGCTGGTGTCTAGTGGCACTTGTTCATAACCCTACTATTATGCATAGATGACTTTGTGCCATAACAATAGAACCACACGGAAATTAATATGCGAGGCATACCATGAGGAGTGAGGTTATTTTGTGTGATTTAACAAATTTGTCCAAGTCAGAAAACTGAGCATGAGAAGGGTAATTAGTTCTCAAATTTCTAGCAGCATGTGCTCAAGTTTAAGAAGTAATCGGTTTTGGTGGTGATGAGGTGCCATAAAGAAGAGGATGGAACATGGAAAATGACTTGAGTCCAGACAGTAGTTTTTAGCGTGTTTGACTTCTGCAGAGCCAAGGTGGAATTGTAGTGAGCCCCGAGGGCTGGAAAGCACTAAGCGCGTGGAGAAAGCAAAGTGGTCTGGCTCCAGGGGAGGAAATATGAGGTTCCAGGGATATTCTGATCCTGAAGCACTCCCTGATTGATTGGACCGCATTAGGGTTTCAAACATCACACCATAGAAGTTGCATCTCCTGTTTTGGGGGATATACAAGTGGAGGGGCAATAAGATTTATTACACAGGTAGTCAGGTATATTTGATAAATACCGGATATGCTTAAACTTGTAGCTCTACATAGCATTATTTTAGTTAATAGAAGTAAGCTAATGGTATGATGTTAAGGGAAAACAGTTTTGTTGGTTTTAATGCTTATGCTATAGTTTTTCATTTAATACAGACACACTTGACTAAGATGGGTAAAGATCCGAAGAAACCAAGAGGAAAGATGTCCTCCTATGCATACTTTGTGCAGACTTGTCGAGAGGAGCACAAGAAGAAGCACCCAGATGCCAGCGTCAACTTTTCTGAGTTCTCCAAGAAATGCTCTGAGCGATGGAAGGTATGGGTCTTTTATGTGTGTTGCGTGATGCGAGGTAATCCTGAGCTCATTTTCATATTTACCACAGCATACCATAAGATAACTGAAGTTGTACCTCTGGTCACAATGTTTATCATGAAGTTATGGGTGCATGATTGATTCCCATTTGATCTTTGATCAGTGTGTTTAGGGTAGTGTTATTATGTGACTGAAGTAACTTAATTGTTTTAGACAATGTCTGCCAAGGAAAAGGGTAAATTTGAAGATTTGGCTAAGCAAGACAAGATCCGTTACGAGAGAGAAATGAAGAACTATATCCCTCCAAAGGGTGAGAAGAAGAAGAGAGCAAAAGACCCCAATGCACCCAAGAGACCCCCGTATGTGCATCTTGCTTTATGGTTAAGAATTTAAGTGCTTTTATATCTTTGTAACATGCACTCACACAGAAAAACGGTCAAATGAAGGAATGTCTGTTCTTTCAGGTCTGCGTTCTTCATATTTTGTGCCGACCATCGCCCAAAAATTAAAAGCGAGAGTCCTGGTCTGTCCATTGGGGATGTAGCGAAGAAGCTGGGAGAGATGTGGAACAGCACCTCTGCTGAGGACAAACAGCCATATGAGAAGAAGGCGGCCAAACTGAAGGAGAAATATGACAAGGTAAGTTTGTGATGGCAATACACCACAGCAGTGCACTTCCACATACCACTGATCCACGTCCCACTGCCAGAGGTGGACATTTCAGGTCCAGAAAGTAAAAATCCAAACCAGGATTTTGTTTCAACCATCCAGTTGAGTACTGT
>JAODLC010000133.1:28582196-28598816 GCA_026781145.1 Hippopotamyrus pictus | reverse complement strand
TTTTTGATTTGGACTTTGCTCTTCGGACACTAAACTTAACCTCAAATTTAACCATGTTATGATCGCTACTGTCAAGTATATATGTATTAATAATTTATTATTATATATTATGTGTATGATAATAAAGCCCTATTCGATTTGACTTGCTTGCATTCACATGCTCAGGGTACTCCATTACCATGACTGACGATACACCAAGACACTGGCACAGGGTGATTGCACAATACTACTGAAACCCACATATAGGGGAAGAATAGGGGGTCTTACCTCCATGGCTGCCAGCTTGGAGGGGGAACCCTGGGAGCCTGAGACAGGAGAGAAGGGGCTGAGGGGGCTTGTGAAACTGACAGAGCTCAGTGGGCTAGCAGGGCTGTTTGTGCTGAAGGATCCGGATGCTCCGCTGACCACTGTAGAAGAGAAGTGAACAAACAGAACAGACAGACATGCTGTGAAAATGGATGCTTCTATGTACTCCATTGTTTAACAAATATAGATCAGTAAATAATTATCAAGCAAGTTTGAAACAGATGGGGCCAAACCAAACTCAATGTGTTCAAACTTATGTGATCAATGACAGTCCATGTACAATTTGATGTGCTGCATTGTTTTCCTGTCTGTTTTTAGTCACTAAGATATTAACAGAGACAGTTAGGTAATATTTATTCCTGACCCCCTGCCTGTCAATAACTACAGTACCCTCTATGCTATTATTACCTCTGTTTTTGGCAGTGTCCATGCCCCGGGATGGGTTGTTCTTCTGCAGTCCCTCAAGCACATCTTGGATTTTCCAGAACTCTTTCTGGATGTGCCGATGTAGCAGCTCATTCTATTGTGCAGTAAGTCAAAGACAGAAGTAAAACATATGATGATGATTATGAATGGCAATTGGTGTCAATATGCATGCTACATTCAGCTTAGTCGTAAAATAGTAGCAAAGGAAAACAGCAGGAAATCTGCTGGATCTGACCAGGTCCCCCCAACACACTTAGGGTCTGTGCAGATCAGCTATTGGCCACATTGGCACACAACTTTCTTTGAATGAGTGCACATCCTTATTTTTAAAAATACGCCACATGTTTCCTCCTCCCTGAATGGCTACAGACCCACAACACACATACATCTGCCATCATGGCTCTCCCACTTTAAACCACCACTAAATAATGTAGTTAACATAGAATTAGCATATAGTTTCGGCCTATCTGTTTACTTTACATGCCTCCTACCTAACATTACACTCACACTTGAACAATACTTAATACAATGCTCATACTTAAATAGTGACCACAGAGCAACTCTCTTTATTCACTGTTAAGTTCTATTTATTATTGGCAGAAAAACATTGCTCATGTATTCTTGTCAATGAGCATGGTGAATAGGGGTGTAAGGATATCATTCGGTATGTACCAGCGGTTTTGGGGCCATGGTAACAGTAAAGTTTCTACGACTGCGTATTAGGGCCACTGTATATATATAAAAAAAAATAAAATGGGGCTGGGGAGGGGGGTAAAATTACAAGAAAAAAAGTCAGAAATTCTTAGATTAATGTCATATATTTGCATGAAAAAGCTTGGATATTCTCTGATATTGTAAAGTCACATAGAGGCACACGCTCACGGTGAAGAGGTGGAACATGGCTGAATCAGGAAAGTTTACCTGTGTTGAAATGAGATGTGTAGAGTCGACAGGTTATGTTTCATCTCATATGTATTATGGTAGATCACGTTTGTTTGGCGGAAGAAGTCAGTTACAAAGGTCTACAATTTTTTTTTCAGGTGCTAAGGTATTTTGAATAGACTTAGGGTATTTTGAGGGTGCTGAATTCAAAAATCCCATTACTTTTGCTGAATTCTAGTTTTTGAGATAATGGACATCCATGAAAATAATGCATTCCTCCAATGCGATGCAATAGCTTTTGGTCTGTCTTTTGACTCTTTAACAGTGTCTTGGGTAATGAAATATCATTATAATTATTTTGTATTTTAATTTGTAGGCCTACAATGCTATACAAGTGACTTGTTGAAGCCAGAATTCAACTGTAAATTTGAAAGAAGTCGGCTACAGTATAAGGTTGCCAACCCAGCATTGGTTTATACCCAAAAAGTTCTGTCTTAATAAGTATATAAATACAGTGGTACCTCAGTTCCTGAACTCATTAGAACTCGAATTTCTTAAAAGTCGAACCGACCAGTTTGAAAAAAATTACCTAGAGCTCGATCTGAATCTCAGAAGTCAAATGTGAATGCCGACCTAAGATAACTTGTATGCGCGGGGAAATGAGTCACACGGCACGTCTCTCAGCAGAAACAAAGGGTAACGCTTCAGTCTCAGCCTCGCATGCACTGTGATAGCACTGTGCATGCTTATACTAACTGAATACATATATTTAGACAGTAAAAATACATTTAGACAATGATAGACAGTAACAGTAATTATTATTATATAATAAAATACATTTTAAAATAAAGATTTCTTATTCATTATTTTAATATTAATAATAAACCATTAATACCTTTAATTATAATAATGTTGTGCTGAGCAGGGACAGAACAGAGACAAAGGCGCAGACGTCAGGGTATCGGGGAATACGGGGATTAATTACAGGTAAGACAGGCAAAACGCAGACGGACAATACAATGACCGGACTGGGGAAACAAACTGAATCGCGGATGAAATACAGAGGACTAATGACAACAACCAGAAACAGCTGATCACACGGGGATTCCACACGGGGTTAACGAGGGGGCGTGGCACATGGAAGGAGTGGATGATCGGGGCAGGACACATTGTTTGGATACATTTATTTTCTTACTTTACAAATTACTGTTTTGATAAATGTGCTTAGATGTGTTTAGTACAGTATATGTTCTTCTTGTTTTATCCGGTTCATTTTGTGTTTAAATGCTAAAAAAACATATTTCAGGGTAATTTTTTGGGGTCGGGAACCAATTAATTAATTTTCCATTATTTCTTACGGGAAAATTTGATCACAACTTGAACTTTTTAGGATTCGATCCGGGGTTCTTAACGGATTAAATTTGAGTTCTGAGGTACCACTGTACAGGTAAAAATTATGATCAAGAAGAGCCTGCATCAACAATCCAATTTTACCAAATGCATGAATGACATTGAGGCTTCAGCCTGGAAGAGTTTTGTCTCTGTTGTGAAGAACTACTTGGGTAGCAATAGCAGACAGTTATGAAGAATTGGTGCAAGATATGCTTGCTAACTTCAGAAATTTGGGAGTTAATACGAGCATAAAGATGCACTCCATAGCCATTTAAATAGATTTCCAGATACCCTTGGAGACTTCAGCAAGGAACAAGGCGAGAGGTTCCACCAGGATATGAAAGTGATGGAGGAGAGATATCAAGGCAGATGGGACATACACATGATGGCAGACTACTGTTGGAGTCTCCAACGTGATTATCCTGATGACACACATAAAAGGAAATCACATAAACAGCGTTTTTTGAAGCATTGACATTAATAAAAATTAATAACTAATTAATATTGTATTAATTAATCAAATCATACATAACTTTTTCCTGTCACTGTTAGATATTTTTTATTTCTTTTTCGTATGATGTTAGACTGTTTACTTACTAGTTGTAACTAAAATAAAAATATTCTTGCAATTCTGAATACTTTTCAAACGTGTTGTGTTAATTAATTAATAAACTATTAAATATCTCAGAAACTAGAGCCAATCTGGCAAAACCGAAGTCATATTCTTAATCAGCACCATAAACTTAATATAAAATCATTCAGACATCATTGGCAACAAAATCATTGTATACCAGTGTTATTTAACCTCGTAGTTAACGCTGTCATATGTATGTAGCCCCCAATGACAGGCTATCTGTCTGTACAGCTGCACCGTCATTTTTATCTGAGGCTCAATTACATCATTGTATGCCATAATGTTGACTAGTACAGTGAGCAATATCGCTGATTTCTTTAATATACACCGCGGGCATCCCCTCCCTATGCAGCGAGTCCCACAAATCCATGACATATGTCGTTTTCACTTCATTTCATTACAGTCTCATAGTCTCACAGAACTTTGAAGAGACATTGTAAAAATTTAAATGGATGCTGCAGATCAGTGGTGGTGAGGCGCCGTGTGTAGCACTGCACTCAACAAACCTCATGGAAATTAGCTAAGCTTTACCCACTGGCAAAGTTTCACACAGGCATTGTGGTTCCATGATTTCCTCGTTTTTTGTGACTTTAAAATCTCAGAGAATAGCTGACATTTCTCGCAAATTTACGACTTTCTGTTCTCAAATTCCTCGTAAATTTGTGTTTTGTTTTTGTATATTTGCCACTTTAAACTCAGAGAATATCCAACTTTTTCTTCTCGTAAATTTACTACTTACATCTCAGAGGATTTCAGAGTTTTCTTTCTCGCAAATTTATGACTTTACAATATCAGACAATATCCGATTTTTTCATGCAAATATATGACATTAATCTCAGAATTTCTGACATTTTTCTCATAATTTTACCCCCCTCCCCAACCCCATTTTGTTTATATATATATATATATATATATATATACACACACACACACACACACACAATGGCCTTAATATGCCGTCGTAGGTTTCTGTATCCACATGTTTAAGAAAAAAAACATCTCCCTTTAATTAAACAATGAACTGTTTACTTTTCCAAATAACCGTATATTTGGCTTAGTAGCATCAAGTTTACTTACCAGGTAGGGATGTCATTGTACACGGTATTTTATCAAAACATTCGGTACAATGTCACAGTATTATGATATGCCTGTCATTTTCTTATACATACTGGCACAAATATAAAATTGTGTTTTTCCTCAAAAAATACATATAAAAAACTGGGGTCGCATTTTCAAGGGGTAAAATTTAAATGTCATTGTACATTTAAACAACAGATGGCATACTGAATGGTTTGATAAGATATCGAACCGCGAAACATACCAAACCATAGGCAAATGGTATCATACACCCTTAACCGTGAATAAAAGTTATTCCAGTTTTGGAGCAGATCAGTGATCCGAGACCAATAGTAGCAGAATGAGAAGTTAGTGGGACCTCATCCAATGGTCAAATCAGGCAAAACAAAGGCTTAGAAACTAAAGAGGGATGCCAGTGTTTTCATTCCCTATTAAATAGTTGGTCTTCCAATTGATTTACACTACCAGTCAAAAACTTTTGCACACCTGAGGATTTACTGCTTTTCTATACATTTCAAAAACTGCAGATGTTTTTTTTTCTTATTAAGCACTGGAATATTGAGTCAACAACTATAAATTAAAATATAAGTCAAATAAAACAAGTTTCTTTTAGAGCATGGAAAAAGTATGTGACAGTGCATGTCTGACATCCTATTAACTGGTTGTGCGATGATGGAATAGTCAAATTTTAGGCTGTCAACTTTAAATGTACTGAACATCCATGAAACAGAGCAGTATTTAATGTCCCTTGTAGTAAAGAATGCCTCGAATTTTCTCTGCTGTTATAACTGCTAAAGAAGGTTACTTTGATGACGGTTTCTTGCTAATGAATGTACTGAAAAAGGTGAACATGCTGTAAATTTATTTGTTAGCAATAACATTGAGTATTTTTTTTAGTAAATGTTAAGTGATTAACATTCAAATGTAGAAAATCTCAGGTTGTGCAAAAATGTTTGGTAGTGTAGGTTCTGTTGGCACTTCTGCTGTACTGGGATCATAAGAATAATAAGATTATATTTCAGAAAATCAAAAGAATAAAAAATTATATGTGCTCTGCTATGTGGGTTGGGTGTCAGAAGGTTGCTGGTTCAAATCCTGTGGCCAGCAGAGTGATTGCCACCTTTGGGCCCTTGAGCAAGGCCATTAACCCCAAATGCTCTAGGGACTGGCTCATCAGATTCATGAGGTGGCTCCCTGAGATGCTTATGACAGAACAGAAACCTTCACCTTTAGAATAGAATAGAATAGAATAGAATAGAATAGAATAGAATAGCTACTTTATTGTCATTCAGAAGATACACCGGTTAGTGTACATCAGAACGAAATTACGTTGCATTGACTCACCATTGGCCTAGCAGAGTGTATTACTACTAAAAATCTTAAACTTTAAAAATATAAAATCTAAATAGAAGATGGAATATAAAGTAGAATTAACATAGAATATACATAGGAATACATTAACAGCAGTATAGCAGCAAAAAAACAGTATACATAGACATATTGCACAAGAAATAAATAAAAAAAAAAAACAGTTCTTAAAAGTGACATGTGCATGGATGGAGAGAGGCGGATTGTGGGGAGAGGGGTTTACCTCTGTCTTGAAACATTAATCAGTACATTAACGGGCCCATGGTGGGAAAAAGAGAGATTTTGTAGGGATTATTAATGAATGAGTAATTAATAATTTAGGCCTGTTAATAATTGATACAAAAAAATGTACTTCTGTATTATCAAGTTTTAATTTAGATGTTAAGCTTGTATTATTATAGTACATTCTAAAATGATTGACAAAAATTACATGACAGAATCAGTGTACTGAACTAAATTAAAAGAAGGCCATCTGAAGCCTGGGACACAACTCGCTTATAGATGTCGCTTTACCTGCCCACCAGCGTTCAGCTGTTCCCAGAGGTCACCATGAACAGCATTAACTTCATCCTCCAGTGCATCAAACTCCATCCTGGTTGTGGTCAGGGCCTAGAGGAGAAGCACTTATTGTTATTCAAACTTATAAATAGGCATACAACTTTTAAAAAAAAAAAAAACTGTAATTAGATTTGTCACTGTTCACATTTGGCATGTTGATTTATTAGCAAATGTGTCTTTCATCATCGTCTTACACATTTTCTTTCCTGTGCCATATGCATTCCGTCCTGTGTTTCTAAAACATTCCAACAGGTGTCCATTCTGTCTTTATGTCATTTAATTGTACACTTTCCCATTCCACCTTGAACTCTTCTACTTAAACACTTATTTTTAATCACTTCTCAGAATTGCATTATGTAACCTTCCAACAATGCAAAATACATACTTTTTTTATATGAATGACTCTAATGATTTCACTCTGTCTTCTCCTTTCCATATAACATATTATTGAAGTCAACAACCATCAACCACTCCATAATGCCTTAGATGTCAATGGTATTTTGTTTTCTATGCTTTGTATGTTGCCACTCACCGCCCCCCCCCCCACCAAACATTGAGTTCCTAGTAGCCTTTCATCACCCATTAAGCCACATCCCAGCTTGTGACCCAGCTTGCATGTCTTACACTGGATGCCTGTGAGAGTTCTCCACGAATATTGATGAGCTGGTTCTGCAGTGTCTCCTTCTTCAGCTGTAGCTTGCTGGCCACAGAGGGCTGGCTCCTATACACCTCCAATTCGTGGTGTGTGGCCACCAATGCCCCCTCCAAGCTCTCCTGGGTGCCATAAGTCAGCATATAATAATTGTCAGGGAAGGAAACTCATCTTTACCAGATACTTTTCACTTGGTGTTGCTCCAGATTCTTCAAGGTTGCTTTAGGAAAATGATTGTTCTAAAAGCTGTAGTTAGAATATAATAAATGTAAAAGTATGACATTTTGTTTCCTAAACAAAAATTGCTGATAACTTCCTTAAATCAAAAAGGAATGACCGATAAGCATGAATGATCAGGTCTTCTACTTTCTTTTATGATTAGACAAGTTTTGGGAGATAAAGTTTAATTGTAATGTAAGAAATGACCTTTCAAGCCTCATGATTTAGATATTGATTCTGAAACCCACTACTTGATTCATTTGCCCTAGTTATGCGTACATGCCAATAGCTGCTGGCAAGTTGTCTCTGTTGTCATATATTATGGAACTAGAGTAACTTTGTGTTTCTGCTTTCATGAAAACCTCTTTCTTACATTAAACATCGGTGAGATTGGTAAAGTTGTGTTATCAGCCCAAAAGTGTTAGCAGAGTTCTTGGATCTATGCTAGACATTTCTGTACTAGTTTACAATGTTAGAATTACCTTTTCCATACGGAGACGCTGAACTATTGCCTCCTGCTCCTTCAAAAGTCTGTGCTGGTCACATAGTCGACCCAGTAATTTCTACAGAAAAGAGATTACGAAGGTCATTTTCAGAAACATCACTGTTTATGACTGAATAGTAACAAAATTAAAGGTATATTAAAATTTTATTCTTAACAACTGAGAGACAGCAATAAAAACTATTATGATTAAATGCATAATTAATTCAGAATGAAAAGCCTTACGCCAGTTTCAATCTCATTAGCCTTGTACAAGGGGTGAATGTCCCTGTAGACCTCATGGAATGGGGGAACCTGCTGGAAAGAAAGGAAAAAAACTGAAATGACTATTAAAAACCAGCACTAGTTTAAACACTGTAGTTAGGACCAGAAAATATTCTTGTACAATATCACACCATGCCGTCTAAAACAGATGTAGATTTGCAGATGTAAAGCGTTGGTTTCCGATGGCCTAAAATTATATTGTAAACGTATAATAATTTGCTCAGTTTTGAGAAAATCATTCAAAACTAGTCAATCATTTGAGCAACATTGTTAATAATGATTTCAGCATCCATTCTTTTAGAGATAATATATGGTCCAATAGATATAATTGGCTTTTAGATAAATAGGAAAGGCTGTGTTAGGCATTTTGCCATGAATCGGTATCTTTAGTGGACTAAATTGGTCCTTTATAATTTATGGGTTTGGATGAAAGCAAAGCAAGACAGACAGTAAATGCAAGTCATGAGATGAAAGGAAAAGTGAAGAAGAGGTGGAAGAAAATTAATCAAACCATTATTACTTTTTTATTGGGTGGGGTGGGGTCTTATGCCTGTGATCTGAAGGTTGCTGGATCAAATCCTGTGCTCAGCAGAGTAGATGCATTACCACTGGGCCCTAAATTTTTAACCTTAAAAATGCAACAGGGGTGCTGGATAAATGGCTGACACTCAGACCCCAAACCTTCTTCTCACCTGTATATTGTAGCTGTCCAATGAAAAGCAATAATAATAATAATAATAATAATAATAACAACAACTAGATAAAGGACTCTTGGAACAACATCAATGTACTCCATGGGCCATCCCATCACCAGCTCTAGCCATCTAATACTTACTCCCCCACCTCTACAATTTCTAGATGTTCTGTGTGGATTAACTGGAAATGTAAAAGTAAAGAAATGTATATAACTCTGAAACTACTTCAATTCATTTTTTGCATATTCCACATGCCATTTTGCAAATCTTTCCAAACCAGGTTGGTGGATATCCATACCTCATTTTATGTCTTAAAGTGTTATTTGTATTATTCATATTTTTATGTTTAATTATGTTCTATTTATTTCTCATTTGTACTATGACCAGCATTTTACGTGACATTGCAGTAAAAAATGTAACAGATGACAAGGTTAGGTCTTGTCCTAGCCCCCCCTGACATGGATTATATGGTCACATACAATGATAATACTTCTTCTGCTCTTTCTTGGTTGATCTCTGCTCTGTGAACGTCAGTGCTGCCACCTCCTGGAAAAAACTAGTCAATTTCCTTGAACACGTGTTGTCGATGTGCACGGATGTGCATGATCTCCGCTGGACAAAACAATTTGGCCTATTCCCTATACACTGTCTGCAGCCGGTGTGACCAAAAGTGCCCACAGAAGTACAAAACATGGTAAAAAGTAATATATGCATACATCTCTGAACTCATATCATTATAATAATGCACAGGCCTGCCGCGTCTTGCTTGTCCCTGGGAACAAGTCAAAAATGACTCATAAACTCTCCAGTCTGAATTCATGTGTGAGTAGTTTAAAGCTTTTAAAAGTTTAGAAGCATATAAGTATTTTCAGGCTGGTTATGTACACAGGAAACTTCCAGAAAATCACCGTATCATATCAAATGTGAGAGTTTTATCCTTATTTTATTAATGCTGCAATGTCTAATGACAGACAGACAGTACATAAAACAATTGTGTGTTAATTTTTGTATCAGCCTTGTGCTGGGTGATATGGTAAAATATTTTAAAGTAAACAAATCATACAAAAATCCATACATAAATCATACATACAAATAACACACAAACGTGTATTCAGTGAGCTACCATGCAATTCCCCCATGTGACTGCTACAATCAACTTACTGTATCTTTTTTGGGTCTGCTGGAAATCTAAGAACTGTTAAACTAGGTTTATCACCTCTCTGATGTCTCGGGCATATTTAAAAAAAAAAAAATGTTTTGAAAACTAAATATGTCGCTTTTGTTTCTGCTTTTTCTGCATTATAAGGCATTGCTTTTGGAAAGACCATGGTTTGTTTGATCAACCACTATGTCAAGAAAAATCAAGGAAGATAAAACATAAAAAGCTTCTGTGTAATACACAAATATTGTATAAAGTTTATTATATAAAATATTATATGAAGTTTTCACAAATATGTCTTTTTGACAAATTATTACAACAGATTATTAAAAGGTTAGAGGGCCTTTTTGTACCCCCTTGACTCATGGCCCGGGGACACCTGACCTGGTTTTCCCCCGTCGGTAGCGTTGGTAATGCGCAAAATGTCTCCCATTACAAATTTTATCATCTGTACTTTTAATGGGCAAAAATTATGGTTTGTGGTCATTTACTTAATTAGATACCACACAGAGGCACACACACACACACACAGTTCAGAGTGAAGCTTAGAGCAGTGCAAAGTCAGGTTATATACCCAGCACCCTAGGAGCACTTTGTGTGACTAGTCTTAATGCAATTAGGTTCACCAGATTTGTGCCTGTTCATTCATCTGTCACTAAAACATGATTAAATTCCCCCAAGATAAATTTTGTCAAGCGGGTGGGTGGGGGTTCACCAATGAAAATATTATTTCAAGCCTACCTTACGCACTCTCCAAGAAACGGGACACAATTCAATTCCTCCATGATAAATTTCACTAAGTTCACCATGACACATTACCGCCAAATAACTACATGAATGCTAGCAATAAAATTGTCAGAGTGGGGAAACTAGTAACAAAAGAAACAATACAAACTTTTATTCACTTTTAAAGAATTCAGAAAATCATCTTGCGCCCCCACAGTTGGATGGTAGTTTGATGGATTAATAATAAAGCTGGGCTTATAAATAAGAAAATAACATGAAATAACACGAGCAAGCAGACAAGAAAATGGCAATAAAATATAAATGTTCTGTGAAGTATGGTGAATATCTAATGTCTTCATGCTGTATTTTTTCCAGAGTAGAGAGGCAGGCTTCATGTGACAATTCTTATTGTGATCCCTTCAGTAGTATAACTGACTTTTCTTTGGGTCATTCTGCATCTACAGTATTGACCTTATCCTTCAGATGGTATTATTTAATATTTAATGAAGATAAGGATGCAGTTTTTCAACTTAGGTTTGGTATTGATTTTGTATACCTGTATTGGTTCAAATATAAGACAGTGTTGTCCCCCCCCCCCCTCAAGAAAATCTACATCTAAAAAACTGGGATCATCTATTATTCAAGAACTAGAATTTAAATGTCATTATTCACATACAAAAGTAGATGATACAAAGTATCAACATCCTGGGAAAATGTAGCTGCATACGTCAAACATAAGCTTTGTCCCAATTCTGGAGCTGCAGCCTTCTAAGGCTGCATTCGAAGAACAAATTCATTACAGTTGGTACAACAAGGCTGTCCCATTTCAAAGGCTCCTTGCAGCCTCGAAATGCGTCTTTCATCTGTTGGATTCTTTGCATGGATTTTAAAAAGAATCAGCCTACAACAGCTACGTGGCCGTGTCCTTCAAAGGGTGCAGCCCTGTAGTAGACACAATCAACACCGTTTTAGCAATACAATGTGGTACAAGGTGTAATTCCACCCACAGTGCATGATTAGCTGGCAATGTATTGCTACGGGTTTGTCAGCAGAAACTGGCATGCATTGCTTTGCACTGCACATGTCTTTAAATTGACTAGATCAATACATGTATTTGGGTATTTAGGTTGATTGTAAACTGTGTAATGTTTGCTGTGGAATGCATGTGTTTCGTTAGTGTCTAATCGTGAGTCTAATCGTGAGTGTCATGTAAATTGTTGGCTTCCTTGTCTATACTACTGATAGCGGCTATTAATAAAGAGTATGTAATTTTCATTTTAAAAGAGCTGTCATATCCCTTATAAAAATGACTCAACCACTCACCACAATATGTTTTTTGCTCTCATTATGTGGGTCTGCTGCATCAAAAACATTCTGTGCCCTCTAGGGTTGTGGAGTTTGTAATATTGATTATCTATCCTTATTCCCCCCTTAATAATACATTTGTTTATTGGAATGTTTGCTGTTTCATAAACTTATTGTAATTGCCTGTGGTGGCAAGATAAGACTTGGTATTACTAAAACTTTTTTTCCAATAAGAGTTGCAGAAAATGTGTGGGGGTTATCTTGTAATTGGTGTGTCTTATATTTGGGTCAACACGGTATTTTAGATAGCTACAGTTCTTACTCAGCTGTTGACTAGAAGCATTCTAAAAGAGCTCACTTTCTGAAATCATGCAAAATTATGTTTATTACCCTCCTTTCACTATATTTGGGAAACTATGGCCCTCAGTGATAGGTTATGGCTCTCCTTTCCTGCAGGAGTTATGAGCCCATAGCCTGCCTCTCTCTGACAATCCTTCCTCTCTTACTTGCAGGTAGAATTTGGCTCTGGGTGAGTGCTCCACCATTCTGGTTACCAAGCCGATCAAGTGGTCGCCCTCCATCACCTGGAGTGAAATACAAGGTCACTCTCTCCGCTTGTCCACCTTACTGAGGGACCAATGGCATTTGTGAAATCAGTGATTGCTTAACTACAATGAATACCAAAGAGTTATAATGGGAGGGTTTTATTGCTATTGAAATTCTATTAGCTTAACTAGATGTAGGATGTAGATACAGTAACCCTGCGCTGATATTAAGCATTGCAGTGCTTTAGCTCACTCCTTCAGTATGGTGTTTACAGACCCATGGAGTAAGACACAGAGTGGCAGAGGGAAGGCAGGACAGTGAAGGTGGAAAGGAGTTAGGTTCAGAGAGAAGGTGTAGAAAACTTTCCCACATCTAACAGAAACTGTAGATATCTCCTAAATAATAACTAGAATTAAGTCATCGGAAAAAATCTTTGCAAGCTTAATAGTCTTAATAGTCTGCCGATAACTTCTGATAATTTCCAAACCCGACAGATTAATCACCTTCACAAGCACCAACCCACAATCTCTGTTTAAATTAAAAGGGTAAGGGCCATATCTTCTACGCCTGTGCTCCATAGCTCCTGTGGTATGTACAGCGTAGACTGTACATACTCCCGTCAGTATAGTGTGCCAGAAGTGTTTTGTTATTGTATAGCTGGAGGACAGGATTCGCGCATTGGAGGAGTGCATTAGCAAGTTAGTGGAGATTAAGCAGATTGAGGGATTTATAGACATGGCTCAATCGGAGCACACATCCAGATTAGATCTGGCAGTTGCTCCTCCTGCCTCGACTGTCTCCAGTCTGGCTCCGGCACCAGCAGCCAACACACACGAGCCCTGGGTCACGGTCAGACGTGGCCCTAGGAGCTCTAAGCTGAGCGCCCCTGCATGCCAGTCAGCTGTTGCACTTAGCAACACATTCTCTGCTCTCAGTAGTACGTATGCCAAAGCGGGAAAGGTGCTTGTGATTGGGGACTCGATTGTTAGAAATGTTAGAGTTTCTAACAATCGGAAAGCAGCAGTTTCTCTAAAATGCCTCCCCGGGGCCAGAGTTTCTGACATCGAGGCGAAATTAGACTCACTCTCGAGCAATGAAGTCTCCACCTTGGTTGTTCACACTCGAACTATTGACATAAAGTCCCAACAATCCAAGGTATTAAAGAGGAACTTCATCTCTATGTGTGCAAAAGCTAAAACAAAATGTCGGAGTCTAATTGTCTCTGGTCCCTTACCAATTCTCTATAGAGGGGATGTAACCTATAGCAGGCTACTCTCCCTAAACCGCTGGTTAGAGACTTGGTGTACATCTCAAAACATTGCCTTTCTTAATAATTGGGACCTTTTCTGGAAACGGCCTGGTTTTTATAAACGAGACGGTCTTCATCCTAACTGGAGAGAATCATTTATGTTATCCCAAAACATGGCGAGTAAATTACCTGCCTGACAGAGAGCACCAGCCAGGCCTCAGCCTTGCAATCTTAAATCGAAGGCTGTTTATTGTCCCACCTTTAGATCATGTTCGGCCTTGACCCAGGTGCTCCATTGCATGGCGTCCCCTAAATCTAGCAACTTTTTAGGAATAAATGTTCCACTGGAGGCTCCAGTGCGGATAACTTAATATCAATTCCAGTAATAACACTGAATGACAATCACAATCACAACGTAAACCCATCATAAAATGTGCACTATTTAACGTTCGCTCTTTAGGAAGTAAATCACTTCTTATTAAGGATATGGTGCTGGACACTGGTGCAGACCTGTGTTTTTTAACTGAAACCTGGCTCAGACCCACAGATACTATACCTCTTGTTGAAGCCTCACCTGGTGGGTTTAGTTTTGTACAGAAATCATGTGGGTCTGAGCGTGGGGGCGGCCTGGCATCTATTTTTAACACAATGTAAAAATTGAACCCAAGATTATCAGAGATTTTATAACATTTGAAGCATTGCTAATCCCCTTGGTGTCCGACCCACCCATCTATTTTCTTATAGTTTATAGACCACCGAGATCATATATTTCATTTCTGGCAGAATTTCAGGAACTTCTCTCTGACTTAGTGATTAACTTCAAGAAAATTATAATACTTGGAGACTTCAATATACATGTGGACATGTGGATAAAGTTTGCTGTCCCTCCTGGACTCTGTTTAATGTGACCAACACATGTTCTCAACCATACACTAGACTTGGTTATTACTCACGGAGTTTCTGCTTGTTATGTATCTGTCTGTCCATTGAATAAGTCCTTATCCGACCGACCATTTTCTAATCACCTTTGTGATTGAGCCACCCTCTTTGACTAGGGCAGAGAAGATTACTAGGACACGTCACCTAAATGATAGAAATTCGCTACGACTTATTAATGCAGTAAGTAATGTGAACTTCATGTCTAGTACAGATGTCAATGAAGTCACCCATGACTTCAATACAGTGGTTAGGCAGATTTTAGATAAAACGGCTCCTTTGAAAAATAAAGTAGTGAAAACCACCAGACATTCCCCATGGTTTAATGATTATACATGCTCAGGAGTGCCGCAGATTGGAGCACAAATGGAAATCCACAGACTTAGAAGTGTTCAAGTTGGCACGGTCTGACAACATGCAACAATACAAACTAGCCCTTCATAGGGCACGCTCAGCCTACTATTCTAACCTCATTGATTGCAATAAAAATAACCCTCATTACCTTTTTTAAACAATAGCTTATCTAACAGACAAGGCTGAACCCAGAGTGCGAATTACCCCTCCATAATTGGGGGGTGTTGCCTTCATAACACTTCTATGACCATTATGGTCCGCTACCGCATCAATACGAATAGTCGCCACCAGGATCAGTGTTAAGAGTGCATGATGCGCTAGGGGTGTTTACTAACATGTATGCAACACACGGTCATGGTCTGGACATACAACAAAATGAGAATTAATACAGAAGATATCATTATCCTTATCCCTATCCAAAAGAATTTGGTTTTGATAACTCCCAGGAATTATCCTAGAAGTAGTATACTAGTAAAAGTAATAAGCCTATACTGCCAAAGCCGGAGAAAGAAGAGGCGCAAGGGGAGAGGACAAGAGGAAGCCTCAACCATCTTCCTCGGAGCTGCCTCTCTCTCCCCAGCTCGGCTCCTTGCTGGTGATCGGGGGGAATCCCCGATTGCTATGGACATCCCTGCTGCATCACCCCCGCAAGTATTAAAAGCCCGCCAAGCCACCGCAGAGCAGCCGCCGCTAGCAGCTGGTTACTTCCGGGTGGCGCACCTGGCTAACAGGGGGGCCAGGGCCGTGTGGGATGCTATCCCACGGGTCACGGGGACTTTTAAAGGGACATCGCCTGCTTTTTTAGCCCCGACCCTAGCGGCAATTATTGATGTCCCTGACGCGCCTCATCTGCCTGTCCCGGCGGCGACAGCGCCGCCCAGCGAGGCTCCGGCTGTAGCGCCCACTGCTGGTCCTAAGTCAGCAGTTCCTGCGACGCTGCCCAAGGTGCCTGCTGCAGTACTGCCCAGTGAGGTTCCGGTTGCTGTGGCGCCCCCTGCTAGCCATGAGTTGGTGGTGCTTGCTGCGGCGCCCCCTACTGGCCACGAGTCGGCGGTTCCTGCTGCATTGTCTGCGCTTCCGGCTCTACTGTACCTGCAGCTGCTCTGCCCACAGCCCGTCTGCCTGCTGAGGTCGAGGAGGCCGCCACACCCGCAGCGCCCCCTGCAGCCCCCCTGCTGGCCGCACGCCTGTGGAGCGCGCCACGCCCGCAGCGCTCCATGCTGGCCGCACGTCCGAGGTACCCGTCTTGCCTGTCCAGCCCGTTCCACCTGTCCAGCCCGTCTTGCCTGTTGGCGCTTCAGCTGCGCTGCCTGCGGCCACGCCCGCGGTCCCCACTGTTGCTCCTCCGGCTGCCACGCACGAAGCCACCG
>JAODLC010000133.1:28570784-28582096 GCA_026781145.1 Hippopotamyrus pictus | reverse complement strand
TCCTTTCATTGAATATGTAGCAACTTTCATGTGTATGAATGAGCCATTGACACCTGGCCACGTCCCCCACCCCCTTTAATGGCGCTGATGGCACTATATCTGCATCGCGTTTCACTGTTACGCTGTTCATTACGCTAATGCGGCTATTTATAATGTGAACAGCGATCTTCGGGTGAGAGCAGTACTACATACCCCCGATGCAGGTAAGAGAAAGTAAGGTGACATGGTTTACATTTTACCGATTTAACCTAATTTTAAAAACTTTCATACTTCCGACAATGAACATTTTGAAAAGAAGACAGATTACGGATTTAGCCAGCGTTTCATTATTCTACATTAAGATTTCAGCAAGATATAAACTGAAATAGACGCGAAAAGTACGGTGTCACCGACGATGCACTCGACCCCAGACCTGCTGTACATGTCATTTTTATCTACTATGTTTGTCCGTTTATGTGTCAACGCATGTTCTGACCATCAATGCTCTCTGCCTTCCCACACGTCCGGGTGGTGCCCGCGGTGGGGACCATCTTAGCTGGAGTCCCGGTTCAGTCCCATGGAGGGGTGATATTGCAAATGGGCCATACGAATTATATCATCGTGGGTGCAGCCTTCAGTGCCACCTAACACAGCCCAATGTGGAGAAAAGACGTTGGCCACCCCTCAGAGGCCAACACGGATAACAGATTCATTGATGGACTTCATTCTTAATCCCAGCATATACCTCCCTTTTAGCAAGCATGTCCACTCTTTTCTGTTTTCGGTAATGTTAGTATGCCCAGGGGGGTTGGGCAGCCAGTTGACCTTAGACCCACGGGGGGTTTTTTTTTCCCTACTTGGGAGTTTTTGATTCCTCTCCTCCATTGTCTTCTGGCTTTCTTTATTCAATTTATTTCCTTCCTTTTTTCCCCATTCTGTATCACCCTCTACTTTTGTTTCATGTATCACAACACAACCCTGTAAAGCGCTTTGGGACAACTCTGTTGTGAAAGGCGCTATATAAAAATAAATTGAATTGAAAATGTTTATAGCCAATTTGCTCAGTCTTCTGAAAGATTCATTCCAAGCTTTCACACAGCCACAAGATTCTTCTTTCAAATATAATTTTGAGGTAACTTTAGTGAAAGCAAGAAATACTTAAAAATTGAACATGAGCTAGTTGCTTTACTTGCTGTTAAACCCTGAAGCCTTTATACCTCACATAAAATTTAGATATGTAGACATCCATCCATCCATCAGCCACCGCTTATCTGAGGTCGGGTCGCGGGGGCAGCAGTCTAATTAGGGAAACCCAGACTTCCCTCTCCCCAGCCACTTCATCCAGCTCCTCCGAGGGAATCCTGAGGCCTTCCCAAGCCAGCCGAGAGATGTAGTCTCTCCAGTGTGCCCTGGGTCTTCCCCGGGGCCTCCTCCCAGTGGGACTTGCCCAGAACACCTCACCAGGGAGGTATCCAGGAGGCATCCAAAAGCAGATGCCTGCGCCACCTCATCTGGCCCCTCTTCACATGGAGGAGCAGCAGCTCTACTCTGAGTCTCTCCCGAATGACCGAGCTCCTCACCCTATCTTTAAGGGAGAGCCCAGCCACCCTGTGGAGGAAACTCATTTCGGCCACTTGTATTCGCAATCTCATTCTTTCGGTCACTACCCATAGTTTATGACCATAGGTAAGGATAGGAACGTAAATCGACTGGTAAATCGAGAGCTATGCCTTTTGGCTCAGCTCTTTCTTCACCATGACAGACTAATGCAGTGCCCGCATCACTGCTAATGCCGCCCCAATCCACCTGTCATTGCAACATTCATTTGGATAAATAAATAAGAAAAGCTAACTCATGTCACTATTTCTGGCTCCTTTCATTGAATATGTAGCAACTTTCATGTGTATGAATGAGACATTGTCACCTGGCCACGTCCCTACCCCCATTTTATGGCGCTGATGGGGACGTATCTGGATTGCGTTTCACCGTTGCGCTGTTAATCGAATTACCATGCGAATGCAATTTGAATACGCGCTAATGCGGCTATTTAGAATGTGAATAGCGATCTTCGGGTAACAGCGGTACTACATGCCCCTGATGCAGGTAAAACAAAGTAAGATGACATGGTTTAATTTTTTGCCAATTTAACCTAATTTAAAAAACTTTAATACTTCCAACAATGGACGTTTTGAAAAGAAGACAGATTATGGATTTAGCCAGCGTTTTTTTCATGATTCTACATTAAGATTTCAGTGAGATATAAACTGAAATAGACGCGAAAAGTATGCGATGTCATCGACGATATACTCGACCCCAGAGGGTTAAACTCCTCCAAACCGGAGAGAGCATTCCACCCTTTTCCGGCTAAGGACCATGGTCTCAGATTTGGAGATGCTGATTCTCATCCCAGCCGCTTCACACTCGGCTGCGAACTGTTCTAGCGAGAGCTGAAGGTCACAGTCCGATGAAGCCAACAGGACCACATCATCTGCAAAAAGCAGAGACCTAATCCTGAGGTCACCAAACCGGACACCCTCAACGCCCTTGCTGTGCCTAGAAATTCTGTCCATAAAAGCTATGAACAGAATCAGTGACAAATGGCAGCCCTGGCGGGGTCCAGCCTTCACCGGAAATGAGTCCGACTTACTGCCGACCATGCAGACTAAGTTCTGACACCGGTCATATAGGGATCGAACAGCCATTATAAGGAAGCCTGGCACCCCATACTCCTGGAGCACTCCCTGCAGGACTCCCCGAGGGACACGATGCTTTCCCCAAGTCCAAAATGCACATATAGACTGGTTGGGCAAACTCCCATGCACCCTCCAATACCCTGTCAACTAAGAAAGCCCCGCAACATCCAGAGCCTTAAGGAACTTCAGATGGATCTCATTCACCCCCGGGGCCCAGCCACTGAGGAATTTTTTAACCACCTCAGCGACCTCCACCCCAGAGATAGGGGAGTCCACGCCCAAGTCCCCAGACGCTGTTTCCTCATTGGATGGCATGTCGGTGGGATTGAGGAGGTCTTCGAAGTATTCCCTCCACTGATCAAAAACGTCCCTAGTTGAGGTCAGCAGCTCCCCATCCCCACCATAAACAGTGTAGATGCTGCACCGCTTTCCTGCCCTGAGTTGTCCATGTCGTTCTCCATAGCCTTGCCAAACTCCTCCCACACCCGAGTTTTTGCCTCAGCGACCGCCGAAGCTGGTACCTGTCAGCTGCCTCTGGAATCCCACAGGCTAAAAAGGCCCGATAGCTTGACGGCATCCCTCACCTCCGGTGTCCACCAGTGGGTTTGGGGATTGCTGCCGTGACAGGCACCGACTACCATACGGCCACAGCTCCGGTCAGCCGCCTCCACAATGGAGGCACAAAACATAGCCCATTCGGACTCAATGGGCTCCCCTGAGACTTCGGACTCCGCCTCCCCTGGGACATGGGAGAAATTCTGCCGGAGGTAGGAGTTGAAGCTCCTTCTGACAGGGGATTCCGCCAGATGTTCCCAGCAGACCCTCACTATATGCTTGGGCCTGCCAGGCCTGATCGGCTTCCTCCCCAACCAGCGGAGCCAACCGACCATCGGATGGTGATCATTTGACAGCTCCGCCCCTCTCTTCACCCGAGTGTCCAGTACATGTGGCCTTAAGTCTGATGACACGACCACAAAGTCGATCATTGAATTGCGGCCTAGGGTGTCCTGGTGAAAAGTACACATATGGACACCCTTATGTTTGAACATGGTGTTTGTTATGGAAAATCCGTGATGAGCACAGAAGTTCAATAGTCCTTGGAAAGTCCTTAGAAGTCCTTGGCTTCAGTGGGGGGGGGCCTTCCTCCCAATCACGCCACTCCAGGTCTCACTGTCATTGCCCATGTGAGCATTAAAGTCCCCAAGCAGAACAAGAGATTCCCCTGGAGGAGTGCTCTCCAACACCCCTTCCAAGGACTCCAAAAAGGGTGGGCATTCTGAACTGCCGCTTAGCACATAAGCGCAAACAACAGTCAGAACCCGTCCCCCCACCCGAAGGCGAAGGGAGGCTACCCTCTCGTTCACTGTGGTAAACCCCAATGTACAGGTGCCCAAGCCAGGGGGCAATAAGTATGCCCACCCCTGTTTGGTGCCTCTCCCCACGAGCAACTCCAGAGTGGAAGAGGGTCCAACCCCCCTCAAGGAAATTGGTTCCAGAGCCCAAGCCGTGCGTCAAGGTGAGCCCAACTATATCTAGTCAGAACCTCACAACCTCGCGCACCAGCTCAGGCTCCTTCCCCCCCCAGAAAGGTAACATTTCATGTCCCTAGAGCTAGTTTCTGCAGCCGATGATCGGATTGCCAAGGTCCCCGCCTTCAGCCACTGCTCAACTCGACTCGACCCCTTTAGCCCCTCCTACAGGTAGTGAGCCCATTGGAAGGGGGATATGCAGACAGATAACTCATAATATTATACACCAGTTCATTTACATAGTTCTGTTGAGTTCAGGCCTTGTAAAAACTCACCTGGAGGAAAGTAGTGTAGTAAACTCTCAAAACACCTAAAAGCAACCTTCAACTAATGAAGCCTTCACTACAGTGGAGAGCACAGAGTGAAACACCCACCTGCTGGTCTAAGTACTCCAGGTTCCTCTGAAGTTGAAGGTCTAAGATGTCCTTCTGGGGCAAGCATAGCAGCAGTAGTCACAGGCAAAAAAGATAATAAGAAATAGGGGTGAAAGGAAACACAGAAAACCATCCCAAAGCAAACACACATGCCACAGGGACCATGTCTCTAATTATCCCAAGTGTACCAGCTCTACTAGCTAAACTGCATGTTTGGCAGAATTATATCAACTTTAATCTTCTGGCGTCCATATGTAACTCTGTATTATTCAAAAATGATCTGTACACTGAAAAAAATAGTCAAAATGGAAATAAAATTGAGGATATTAATTGTGAAATTTCATGACTCTTCTCAATACATCTGATTGGGTATTTCAGCAGTTTTACTCATGTTGGGAAACTTAACTAACCCTAAAAATGCTTGTGCTGAGAAGGCATATTAAAGCTACTTGTAGAAACTAAGGGCACCCTATTATCTACCTATTTGGAACACCTGCTATTATGTGTTGTGTTATATGATCTATTATGACTGGGAACTCTTTCCATTCTCACATATTCGTTCAATTCTATGAATGGCCAGATGTACAAACAATTGTTTGAAGGCAATAAATTGCATCATTTGAAAACAATTCCAGAATATGTTTTAAATAAATTTTTTTCTTGTTTCTTCACATAACACACATTGATGTAACATTTTAGTTCTTCAATCTCCTCAGTTCCATTTAATTTTTTGACCATTTTTCAGTGTATAAATAGCTTTTGGTTACACTGTACACTAGTAAATAGGGAACATACCATTTTGTCATGCAGAGAAGGTGAACCAGGGTACTTGTAATGATACATTCCTTGGCTAGTGGACCGTCTGTCTCTGGTATACTCATACTGAGGGAAAGATGGAAAGTGACAGCATATATGCATGTACAAAACATGCAATTAAACATGCTAATATCTAGTTTAAATCAATAATTTATTGATTTTGGGGAATCCACAAGGTACAGAAAACAGGACTAGGAAACAGAACGAGGTTTAGAGGGTGTGTTTTACCTTGGGTGAGCTGATTGACCTTCTGAGGCCATAAACGGAAGAGTCAGCATAAATGGGATCTTCCCGGCGTCGCCCTGGGCCATGGTCAAAGGGAGCACTGGGAGAGCGGACTGGTGATGGGAAGTTGCGAGGCCCGGGGGAGTATGGCCCTGGGGAGGAGGCGGAGGGCGACCGTGGCACAGAACGCGAGCGTGGTTGCATGGACAGGCTTCGCATGGAGGTTTCAGCTGACTCCAGCTGGCCATGATAGTAGCCTGGGGAAGGGACAGGTGGGGCAGCTGCCCACTGGGGCTCACGCCCATAGAGGGGTCCATCCATCAGAGAGCGCCTGCGTTCTTCAGTTGCCCACCGGGGTGATAGCTTATCAAACCCAGCTATCACAGAGCAGATGCTCTCAGGCCGTATGCCTGGAGGATACAAGGGGTACTCTTCGACGTAAGGGGAGCCACTGTACACTCCATAGTATTCAGGAGCCATGCCTCGGTTCACTGTGTAGAAGTGAGAAGGACTATGGGGAGGAGATATCAGGTGGATTAGAAATTATCTGAGCTGTGAAGGAGGGTCTCCATCACCATGACAGCTTTATACTTTCACTGGAAGGACCCCTTCCAGGTAAGATCAGGGCTTTAGCAGCTGCTAAATAATGATGGGCATGGTTGATAAGTGATAAGTGAGAGGCATTGTCCTCTATATTTAAAGATTCAGTGCTCTAGATATGCAGATTGGCAGTTGAACCATTAAACACTCTTCACTGTAAACTATGTATGGAAAGGAAATATTTAGGTCTTTTTCAAAGATCATATGGTTTTCTTCAATGCATAAAACATCTATCAATACATAAATGCATATTTTTAATCTTCAAAAAGACATCATTACACATCAAAAAAGCAATACCTGCGTATATCCTCCTGTGCAGTCATGCTCCTACGCTGGTTCACCCATTGCTGCAGTTGTGTCATGGAGCTTTTTCTCTGTGCCATCCTCTCTGATTGTGTCCTTGGCACAAAGCCCCTGCGCAGCACTGTGTTTTCCTTCTGATCATGTGATTCCTGTGGTTGGAAGGCTAGGTCATGGGGAGACTCAGATTTTCCCCACCCATTTGGTTGAAAGCCACTGTCTCTACTGTTTAAGTCTGGGGTCCGCAGTGTGGTGGGGCTGGTGGTCTCTTTGGATTCCACATTATTGACCCCAGGCTTAGCATCCTGCCGATTTGCCTTCCTGGATTCCATCCTCTGGCTGTTGCCCTCGCCATGCTGGTAAGGCTCTGCTCCTTTAGTCACTGCCATGGTGTTCCCTCCTACTGGAGGGATGTTCTCTGAGTTGTTCCTGCTGGAATGAATGCAGCTTACAACTATAGCAACTATAATTTGGGTGTCACCCTCATAAAAGGCTTACATAATTCATTTTTACATATAGAAATATTGTTATGATTCATGTACAGTACAGCATATGCATGATGTATAGTTTGGAAAAAATAATGGAGACACAACATGAAGAACTTTAATTCTGAAGTGACCGAATCACAATTGCAAATTAAGCTACAAAGGTGAGTCATATTAGGCTGAATGCCTACAAGCAGTTTGTATCAGAAAGGTATGATAATCAGCACCAGAAATTAAGTTTTCAAAGCAACATGAAACAATATACAAAATGCATAATCTGATGTACGAAGCACAAAACGTCGACCCCTGAGCAATTGAAAATGATCAGTCGGCAGATTGTCTAAAGCAGTGGTTCACAGCAGTGAACCATATGAAGAGTTTAAAAATATGTGTGTGTATGTGCTTTTTTAACAGCATCAGAAATGTAGGCCAGATGGCTGATCTGAAATCTGTCTTGATTTGTATGTAGCCTAAACCTATTTCCCTGACAAAGGCGATAATCACCGGTTAATCACTGACAGATAATGACTCTGCGTTGCTTCTGATGTCATTGATTACCAATAATATTGTCATATTGCCAGGTCTATTAAGTCTTAGAACAAGCATGCTACTTGCTAATTGGCTCACTGATCCTGATGAGATTGACTCCTTAGCTATAGAAATTTTGTACCCAATGATAAGACATTTTTCGATACACGATAGTATCTAAATAACTTGGTAGGTGCTATAAAAGTATCGAAGGTTTGGTACCCAGCATTAATCTATTTATTCCATTGATTGTTCTATGTACAGTAGTTCATTAAGGCCATGGGGGTGGGGTTATGTAAGCACAGTACCTCAGAACAGGCACAAAATGCATGCACGCTGCCTCACTCATGGCGTGCACCCAGTCCTCTTGCTCTTCTGTGCTATCAGCACTGAAGTAGTAGGTGCGGGTGCCGGCGTGCTCAGCCTGCAGACAGAAGCCCAAGCTCCCATTACTATTTGCCTCCTTCTGTTCCACTTCACAAAAGACCTGAGGGGGTATGGGGAAGAAAGAGAAAAAGAAGAAACAGATGGGTTTTCAGTAATGCAAGAAAAAAGATTAAAACGATATATACCATATTTAACTTCAAAGGCCACAAAGTATGCACTGCATACAATATCCTAAGTGGCCCTCGACTTATTTTTAGATAATTTTAGATTTATTTATACATTTACTAAATTAATAGCATTATTGGAAAATTATTGCAGTGATTATAAATTATTGGTATAATTTATACATATTCAATTATGCAATACACAATACACAGTCTCATTCAGTTTCAGTACAGTGGAATATGAGACATAAAAACGGCTCTATACTTAGATTGCTTATTGGTTTTATACACCATTAGTAGTGTTAGTAAAAAAAAATTTAAAAAAACGGCCCGGATTCACAAAGCATTTTATCTTACCACAGAGTACTCCGAAAGTCCTAAGTTTTTATCTAAGAGTTTTTTCGTAAAACCTATTCACAAAGTGGATGAGAGCAACTTTTAGTTAGGAAAGAGCCAGTTCCTAAGCTAAAAGTAAGACTTTATCCCTATGGCTGACGTGAGTTCTCATGCACAAGCTATAACCAAGGGAATTGGGTGATGAGAGGCCAGTATGTGCTGGTGAAAATGTACGTGCAACATCCTATAAACACAAATACAGTAGAAACTGCTTATAGTGGCCATACTGTAGTTATAGTGGTCAACTGCTTACAAAAAGCTTGGGACAGAATCATTCCTGTAAAAATGCTGTTTAAATAATTTGCTTAAAGTAATTGTCACGCCCTGCTCCGTACGATCCTCCTGTTTGCCATGCCCACCTCATTACCTCGTGTTCATACCTGATTGTTCTCATCTGTGCCGTTTAGCTTGCTCTGTCTTGTGTATATTAGTCTGCGTCTCCCCCTGTTTCCCAGATCCGTCATTGTATTGTTATCGTGTTCGTGGATGTCTACCTCTTCTTACTATTAAACCCCGTTTACCTGTCAGTCCGGCTCCACTCGCCTGCTTACCCGCTCGCCTACACCGCGATCGTGACAGTAATCAAGTAGTCCACTTACAGTGTTCATTTTTGGTCTTTTTAGACATGACGACATACAGAAAAACAATTAAATTATTATTTTTTTTTTTTTAAATCAAGCCAACAAAATGCAGCAGCCAAATTACAATAAGGTATATTTTATGTACAGTACTGTATTATAGCAAATATGAATTATACACAATTCAATCATTTCATTTGTGCAGTACTGTAATTTGAAAAGTGTCTGAAACAGCTGTACTAAATTTTGAATGAGTCAATAAAATTCAGTATATAAAATGTCAGTTTTATTACCTATTGTTCATGTAAAATAAAGAAAAGGAAAAAAAATCGGTTATAATAATCATCCACTTAGAGTGATCAATTTCACCTGACGTGATCACTATAAGTGGTTTCCACTGAATATGATTGTGTTGTTTCAGTTTGTTGGAGATGTTATTGCATCCCTCACAAGCTCCACAACAATCATTATTTCCTCCTGACTAAGGTGGTATTATTTAAGTAATTCAGCGTTTGTTTAATGTTTCCTAGATGTTGCAACATGGATTGACAGCAGCCATTCTGCAACTGTTTGTGAATTGGTCTTAGTGACTTAGGAGTCCTCTTGACTACTTTTAGCACCTTTGCCTAAGGTCAAATGTGCTACTTTTAGCACTAAGGGGCTTTGTGAATAACTCTTAGTAAAAAAAAAAAAAACTTAGGACTCCTACATTTAGGACTGACATGCCAATTGTTTTTTTAGAAGTAGGAGAGGTAAGGAGTATGCACTGATTACAATTCATTGCCACACCCACCAAACGACAAACCAGCTCATGGATGAGAACCTGAGTGCAGCCATGTGACAGGCGATATCTCAGGATCACACTAGTCCAAATGGACCAGTGTGAGTTTTTTTTCTGGTGGCTGGAGTGCCAATCCTGCCACCAATCCCCAAGTTTTTCCCTCTAAGTTGGAGGACCTCCTTATAAGGCTGGATGTAGATTAACGTCATACCCAGGAGGATTTTTAGTCTCCTAAATAGGCATGTTAGGAACTACTTTTAGCCTTAAGATAATTTGCGATAGGGCTGCAACTAATGATTATTTTGATAATCGATTAATCTGTCGATTACTTTTTCGATTAATCGATTAATAGGGGGGTGCAAAAACCAATTCGATTTCCAGCAATTTTTAATAACCTTTGTACAAAGGTTGTTTCCAGAAACTCACATAAAAACAAATGTATGCTATACATTAAGAGTATATATTTAAAAAAAAAAAATTCGTAGCAGCTGAATCAATGTAATGAAATACACAAAATCTTGTTTTATGAAGTGCACAAAGCCCCTGCGCATGGTGCTTTAGATAATGTGTTCAGTGCTCCAGTTTTTTTAATGTAAAAGCACAGACTACGGCTGCTGCTACTAAGAATATTATTAAATAATTGTCTAATGTTATTTAATGTTGATACACATATGTGACAGGGGGAGAGTGTGTCTGCATTTATTACGGACAAATAAAGTAAACATTTATTGCGGAGAAAAAGCCTTTTCCACATTTTACGCTAAAAATGTGCCAGCTTGCACTCTCGTGAAACACCATAGACTTTAGTGACTGAGCGACGCAAATAAGAAGATTTGTGACGAAAAACCCGTGAACGGCAGGCGGCAAATTTCGTTTTAAAACGTATCCGGTTCTTTCAGCATACTACAGTGATGAACTGTAAATAAGCAGAGGTGGAAATTTTAATATATTGGTAACAGGACGACCGTCGTTGCTTTAAAGCTTTTTAATGAACACTTGCTCGTGCGTACAACTTTAGCACGTCTCAACACTGGCCATACACTCCGGAACGCCTCCGTTACGTCATCAACTACAAATGCCCGCATGGCTCACATCCTATTACATTACATCCCCCTTTTTAACAGTTTTTTTTTTTTTTTTATTTCATTTAAAAATGAATGAGTTACAGCACATTCAACTTGGGTATGTCTCTGAACCAATTATTCAAAGAAATAACTTCTGTACAAACAACCTGTAATTTGTCAGGTACTGTACTTACTGCAACGTAAACATGCATTATCAATAAACACAAATTCAACAACAATCCTGGTCATGTGACCTACTCTCTGTATCTTACTGGTGGTCTAATCTGTCTACCATGTCTAGTTTGATAGGTGTATGTTTCAGTTTGTTCAACAGGCGTTCTGTCTTGCTTTGTCTCATCTGTGCTCTCAGTAGACTGTGTTTTGTCCTCTTGTGTGTTGTCTGTGACACAGTC
>JAODLC010000133.1:28557642-28570684 GCA_026781145.1 Hippopotamyrus pictus | reverse complement strand
TTTTTGCAACTGTATTTCATTATTATTATTTTTGCATAAAACTGGCTAATCTGACGTCTTCAATGCAACACAATAGTTACGACGCGTTAGTCGGGTAGTAACTATAATCTGATTACTGCCTTCTAAAATATAAGGCCGTTAGATTACTCCGTTACTTAAAAAAGTAATCTAATTACTGTAACGCGTTACTGCCCGTCACTGGTCCTTAGTAACTGGATACATAACTCTCAGTGAATGGTGGATGGTTTTGCTTAAAGTGAAGATTTAATTTAAACTATTAAGTTTAAGCCTTTAAGTGTTTGAAATGGGTATAAATCAGTAAATTTAATAATTTTGGTTTCAGTAATTTAAGTTGTAATGGTAAAGCTGTTAGTGTAGCCCAGGTATTGCTTTTTTGTACCCCAGGGGCAAAGTATGGTTTCAGGACAGAATTAGACTGGTGCTGTGGAAAGCAGGGGGGGATACCTGATAGTTAACTGTAGGATTCAGGGGGAACAGGCAAGAATTATTGAGGTTAAACAGGATAATCTTTAAGTTTTCTTTCTTTCTTTCTTTCTTTCTTTCTTTCTATCTTTCTTTCTTTCTATCTATCTTTCTATCTATCTATCCATCCATCCATCCAATCCATCCAATCCATCATCCAATCCATCCATCCATCCATCCCAAATTGGATTGCTGCTTCTCAAAAAATTGAACAGAACCACAGCTCTTGTCTGAGACCTATGAATCCAGCAGGCTGTTCAGCAGGCATGCATCTATGAAGCAGAGGAAACATGTGATACACTACTTACAATAAGGGAAGTCATCTGGAAACAAGCAGAATGATGTACTGGAGCCCTCAGACACATGGGTAAACAGGAAAAAAGGAAGGCAGAGTGAAGGATCAAAGGTCAGTTGTCAGAAAGTCAACCTAACAAGGAAGGTGTTGACCAGGGATAATGAAGGATGAGTTTTTATGTATTTTGTGTTCATTTTTCTAGAAGCAAAATCATTAATATATTACATGACATTACAATACACATTTATCAATATTCTTGTGATACCACTTTCTTTGCTGGTTTTTGATCTAAAACATAATTAAATTACAAAAAAAGGGTCTCAGCTTTCATTAACAGTTCAAAGAAAGCATGCACAAAGAATGTTACTCATAAATTTACACAGATAAATATTGTTACATGTTTTGTTTCTTTCCCTTTCCAAGAAAAATAACCCCAAAACCTTTTTACTAGAATTAGTAACCCAATCATACAAAAGGGTTTCACAAAAACAGTGCTGAGGGCCATTGATTTAATTCTATCCATCTGACACAAAGCTCCAATCGGGTTCCTGAGCATTCATGAGCATCAAAAAATATCAAAATAATATCAGTATAGATTATATAAATATTTACTGTAGTTACAAGATACTCCGTAAGGTGGCAGTAGAACTACTTTTTGAAAATAGCATGGAACTATCCTGCTGTTGAGTAATCATAGCTTGGGTCACTGCCAGGAAGCCAAAGGATATGAGCCAGAGTAAACAGACAATGGTTATCCACTGCAAGTCTCAGACTGTGCAAAACAAATATGTTACACAACATTGATTAAAATGAAGGAACCAAAGTAAATTCATGACCTTTGGGACATTTTGAGACATTATTTACAGGTAACTATACTAAAGCGATGACCTGATTATTCAAGCACACACATAAGCGTCCTTTAGGTTTTGCCATTCAGACATGTTGACATCATGCACATTACCTGCTTTGCATTTGCAGTTTTAAAAATAACAAATAATTTGAAAACAAATTCATTTTTCCCCGCTATATCAAAATTGCACCAAACAGGGTTTGTACCGCTGCATGATTTTTGTGTCCCATAACACCCCTATTCACATTTTTAACGGAATGTGAAATTCATTTTGTGGGCTGTAAAGAACTGAGCTGTGGGCAGCATATGGCCTGTAGGCCTTGAGTTTGACATATGTGTTGTGTGGCATCAAGTGGGTATTCCAGCAAGTTAGTGTTTAGATGAGGGTTTTTTTGCTTGGACATCGAATATTATTTATGTGATCTTGACAGTGGCCTTGACAGTGGAAATAAAGTTTTGAATTGGAATAGTGTTTGATCACTACCTGCACTTGCAGCATGAGTTCCATGGTATTATCATGAAATATTTAGACAATTATATTACATTGTTATAAAAAATGTGATAGACCATCAACTTTTATGTAATAAATGAAACCCTGCAATTTGGTGGAATTATTAAATTATTAAATTATCCTTTAATTATCCTCAGAGGTTTACATCCAGGAAAACAATAAAAATATACAGTAGCCTTTTAAGTGCTAAAATATTTTGTAAGTAGCTCAACATGCAGTTGCTTTGATAATGTGTTTGGCATCTCCTATATTATACAAGAAACTTCCTGTAGAACAAAAATGGAGGGCAACATATAAAGTTTGTAAAGATATAAGTGCAAATCTACAGTGTGATTTTAAAAAAATGAGATGTTGAAAATGGGTGTTCAAATAAATAAGATAAACTTTAATCAAATCAAATTAAATTTTACTGATCTCAAGGGAATATTTTCAAGAAAGACTTTCATACTGTGTATACCCAGCATCAAAATCAATGTTCTCAACACTGTGTACTCTTTGTCCCAGCTGCAGTAATTAACAAAAAAATGTACTGTGCTAATCACTTCATGAAAATAGAACTTTCAATGAGACATTATCACCAGAGGAAACATCTTGTTTACGTACAATATTTTTTGCAAAACTGGCATTTTTGCTGGCATTCAATGAACTTGTGAAGACTCAAATGATACTGCACAGGTTAAACATTTGTATAAAAGCCCTTTGTATCACCACCAAGAACTACTTACTAATGTCTGATGCCAGTTGAGCCTTGGCTGCTTCTGGACAAAAGATGAGCGTTTTGAATGTTTAACCATAACTGTGAATTTGCTTAAGCCAGAAACACAGTAGAACTGTGTTGTGCTTTTAGATACAGTAAGCCCCTGCCATGATGGACACTGTCTACATTCAAAGATATCACATAGTTGTTTTGTTTTCGAATAAACAATGTACATGACATTAAGAAATCTGCCACTACTTTTTTTGCAGGAGGAATATTCGAAAAGTCATCCAGTCAGATGGTCAATTCTGTATACAAATGTGAGACATGAGAGCTGTCTGTTGATGGACTAACATATTCTGCATTGTCATTGTGATTTCTTTTTTTTATCTGGGTTACAGAGTCACATGGAGTAGAATAAGTTATACAAATACAGTAACAGCATTGTAAAGGCCTGGAAAGCACCTTTTTTGGTGAAACTTCAATTGACCAAATTGTTGCATTATATCTTCCCAGTGCTGTTTCAACATCATTCAAAACCAGATGTTTTCCTTCCAGAGATACTATGTGTCCATCTTCTTCTCTCTACTTTCAATCAACTATAACTCCATAGCAGGAGCATGAGATTTTTATTTTTTGACATTACTTGTAAATCACACTATGCATGACAACAATAGTCATAAAACCTCATGAAAACAGTGATGTGCAAATTTGACTTATACAGTATGCTCTTCTTACGCTGCATACTTAAAAAGCTACATGCATCTCGTCAATCTCATTCCAATTATTGCATCAATGTGTTAGTCATTCATAAATGTTCAGACAATATTTGGCTCAGGTAAAAAGACAGAAAAGGAAGTTATATATCTTTGCTGATATAACTCTTCATCATCAATTTGTCTGCCTCTTCTGTATGCACAAAAGCATCTGCTAAATAAAATAACTGTAAATTTAACCAAAGTAAACCCCCCCCACACAATTCACTGGCCTTTCTTTCTATAACACAAACATGGACAAGCTCTTAAATAAACCTTAGCTATAAACCTATAAAAATAAACCTGAGCTGACTCTGTTGTTTGTCTTTCTGTACATATGAGGCTCTTCCTCAGGCCTCAGGGAATACCCATTTGTGAATAATAATAATAATAATATTAAAAATAATAAATAATCAGGTTGTTGACAAACAAAGTGCAGGAGTAATTTTTCACCCCTGGTAGATTTAACTGACCTGGGTTGCAGGAGGATTGGGGTCCCCCTCGATATATTTACAATAAATGACCTGGGCCAGAATGAGGGTTGGGGTCCACCCTCGCAAACCCCTGGTTACTAAGATAAATAATACATTTTTAAAGGCAAGTACATGTTTAAGGTCAGGTGAAAATGTATGTACTTTGGTGACAGACAAATATAGATTAAACACTAGAACTCCTCTATAAACACAATTGGGATTTCACTGATTACCGTTATTAAACTATTATAATAATACAGCCTGATTTTAGCTTTGTTCAATAACTGCAAAGTGAAAAGAGGATGGGATAAGATGCACTCTGAAGCCTGTTATGTAATGCTGTTCATCAATATGCAAGTGCCATTATTCTAAGGAGAATCACTGGAGGCTTGCTGAGGCGAGTTGTAATTGGGAAACCACAGCCTGTCCATGAGCATGGATGCAGCAAGAAACTCCAGCATCAGTACACATTTCGGACATCTCAGAATCCTGGCCTAGGACAGCTTACTTCTCACAACAGGAAAAGAGATCTGGGAGAGAACCATCATTTATGGACAAAAGCCTCAAAAAATCATATGGAGAAGCCTGGCCAACCAAACAACCTTATTTTTCAAAGCACAGAGATGCACATGTGTTCTATATGTTACGGGAATTGTGTTTTTATCAGAAGGCATACAGTACATCAAAAAAACTCAGAAATCAACTAAGAATAAAAAGGAGCTTACTGACAAAAGAATAAACACATTCCACATAAAACAAATATTTTGTTTACAGAAAATGTTTTTTCATGAATGTCACACATAAAGTATAAAGCACATAAAGTATAAGTTTTGAGTCTCAAAAGTCAGTTATAATATTAAATTATAATCATGGTAGGATTGAATATCAGTATTACAAGTAATTCAGTCTTAATGCAGAAAGCATAAAAAATATAAAATATAAGACAATTACAGTTAAATGCAATTTTTTAGAGTCATATTTCCACCTACTGCTTTTGAAGATTACATTACTGGCAATGCAACCCACAGTTTAACCCATGTAGTAGTTGTTTCACAAGACATGCGCTGGGTTACCACTTTCCGTTTAATTATTTACAAGAGCTGGGAAAGGGCTTGTTTATAAGCTCTACAACTCAGAGCCACTTTAATTTCCTGAGATGAAAAATGATACCATAATAACTGCAATATCTATAGTAAAATAACATAAACAACACCCCTTAGCTTGGATTCCACAGTTTAGATGGCTCCATTTGGCAAAATGACCAGGTGTAGTTCTGCTGTCATAAATCTAAAATTGCAGAATCCAGAGTAAAGATGGACCTTGAAGGCAGAAAGCCTTCATCTAGGTGATCGCCTCCCTGAGCGTCATCATTGCTAGCATATTCAGCAGTTGAAATTGACAGGTGTCACGGATGTTACAACAGAATCTTTTCAGAGACCTGTGGAGACTTGAAGATAGAGCTTCCCACCCTAGGCCCACAAGAGCAAACACGACAGGCTTTGGGGGTGGGGGGATGGGAGTACAGCTGGGGCTGCTACGCAATCAATACAGTGAGAAACAGCAGCCCTCAACTTAGCTCCACCATTTCCCAAAGCCAAGGATAGCATAAAATGATACACCTGATTAACCCCCTCAACACCAGTGTGCAAGGATGCCACTGAACAGAAAAATGGTCATAACTATGTATATGACAATATTACTCAGTATACATGAGAGTGCATTCTGTTTATATTTCAACTGTAATATATGTCATAAGCCATAATTTAAAAATCAACATTCTTCTTTCTGATACTGAAAACTGTATAACTTCCAAGATGATGAGTCAAATGTTCTAATAGAAAGTATTAAATAAAAATTAAAAATAATAAAAAAGCAGGATTTCTAAAACAGAATGCCTTTTTATGATATACACTTTCATAGCAAACAAATACACTCTGTGAAGTTTAGTGTTTGCATAACCACTGTAAAAACACAACTCCACTTTTGAAAGAGATGAAACTGCTCATTCTTTTACCTTGGCTGGTTCGAAACTAACATGTAAGACATGTGCCTTAACAGGAACTTTAAAAGATAAAAAAACTCATAGCATTCAAGCACCCACCCCACAACGTCACCCCAATTTCTACTGACCTTAAAGGCGTGCTTGCGGGTGATGTTATCTGCAGGCTGGACCACCCCGATCTGGAAGCTGAGGAGCGGGAGACTCCCCAGCACTCCTTCCTCTTTCTCGTCTGGGAACCAAAAGTCAGGGGGATCAAAACTTAGGAATTGTTATAAAAAAGAGCACTAGAGCAAAAAAGTACTGAGATATTCACAGTTCCTTGACACAGGCACTTTTTCGAATGAGTGACAATACAGATGAGGAACACAAAAAAGTCAGCAATATCTGCTGAATCCACTTGCAGATATCCATTTCAATAAACGTATGTAATCCTTATTGCAGTGGAAGTGCAGAGGTAAACCAATACTATAAATACCATAAAACAGCAGGGAATCTGAAGCTGGTATAGCAAGAGCCTCCACTGCTGAGCTCTGCTCTCGCTTTCTGTGCTGTGGAAGGATAGGTCTCTGAAAGAGAGGGTGTGTGTGTGCGCGTGTGTGTGCGTGTGTGGGGGTTGTGTTTGTGCTGCTGCTGCCAAGCCCGATAGGCGAGCTTAAAAGAGGAGATAGCAATCAGCCCCCTTGACTCACTGGGTTTGGAATTTAAGACCTGGCCCTAGGCCAAACGTACCTGCCTGGCCCACCAATGGGAGGCTGTGTGGCACATCACAGGTGCAGGATTCTGTTTACATGCACGCGAGCAGCAGTGCACGCGCACAGACAGGCACCACCCTATCACTGTGAAGTGAGTGCCTCACTGTATGCACCAGCTTCAGTAAAGAGCACATACACACCCAAGGCTGAGGCATGTGAAAAACAAGTTAATTGTCCAGCAGTTCCACTTCAGCGTTTGGCTGCCATAAATATGCAAGGAACATTCACAAAAGAGCATGCTGCAGACTCAGTGTTTCTTGTCAGTGTGTAGAGAGTAAATTTTCCAAACCCCAAGATCTCTTGTGAGGTAATGAAGACACACACTTCCGCCGATTAAAGGCTTAAGTTTCAAATGAGCTGACTCTTGGGCATATGTCACTAGCACCTATTTTTTAATCAGGAACATGTTACATAAATCATTGAAATAATATCATTGTATTTCTAATACTCTAAATGCTTAAAACAGTGTTGAATATAGGCAAATCATTATGGCAAAACTGATTCTGGAGTGTAATTAAATCTAAAAAGTCTAACTTCTTGTAGTGGTAATAATGGCAATTTTGTGTTTTTGCTGCTGTTTATTGGTGACTTCTCCACTATAGCACTTGTATGTTTGATTCTTGAAAAGAAATCTATAGTTAGTATCAGTTGCCACATGGGGTCCTGCATTCAGGCAAAATAAAATAGTATTAAAGGTAAGACGATCACTCCCTGTTTCACAAGTGGATGTATATGAGGAGAGCGGGGGGATATTGTTGATCTGAGCATGTGATCACTACAAGAAAAGAATCCACAAGGCACCCAAATGCAACCTGAAAAACCGGTGAGCCCAACTTGTGAAGGGCAGACAGAGATTAAGAGAACAATAACAAGGAGTGACTTAAACCCAGACTTTCTGACCCAGGTAGAACTTTTTAGCAGACAGAATATCTAGATGAAGAGAAGACCCTAAATTGAAAAATTATTTAACCATTACTTCCTTGTTATTGGATCCTTAGATTAATTAAAAAGAACGAAAAAGCTACCAACGTATTAAAGGCACAAAACGAGTACCAAATAATTACTATAGACTGTTAAATCTATTCAGATGACATTTTGATATGGATTATTTGTGTTAGATACACAAACAAGGCTGCAGAGTTCCCACCTTTAAACATTCCACACTATCTGTCAGACTGACAAGTAGGTCAAAGGTCATGCTATTTGTCCAATAAGACAGAAGTGACCCTCGTCTCAAGAATTATGGCAGTTACAGTACAGGAATAGCTGCATTATGGCTTGCACAACTTGTTCAGTGATTCAATCCCTTATTTGTACCCACATTAGACCTAAAATTATTTCTTACTAGCTTCAGAAACAAGATTCTTTAACCAGGACAAGCCAGAGCAGTTTTCCAAAGTTACAATCTTTAAAGTTTTATGTACGACAGAAACCAACTGATTTCACAAATAATCAACACCTACTTATTCACATGTTGAAGTAAAGATAAAAATTGAGTGACATTTAAACATTTAAACTGCTACATAGCCATATGTCCTTTTTGTCTTACTCTATTCTGTACAATATTTTTCACTTAATTACATGGCAATAAAACAATTTTGGTGTTGTGAGCCTCTAAACACAAGACATACATTTCAAACAGCTCTGTTATTTACATTCTGATTTCTTAAAAAAAGAGATGTGAGAAAGACTGAGCTGTCATCATTATTATAGCTCTTGTTCTGTTATGAGTTTTACAACAACTCATAGGATTGGGTAAAAAAGTTGCAACACAATAACGTTAGGCAAAGTATTCTGTAAAAAACTGTAATAATTGTATAATGAACTAAAAATGCTTGAGCCTGTCTTGCATTGATCATCCAGTAATCTAAAATATTTTCAGACAAATGGTAGCAAGAATAAGGTACCACTACTGACTTGTAATCTTTAGCAAAACCTCTAAAAATACCCACTTATAATGTACTAAATTTTCAACTTCTAAAATATAATATTATAAAGACAATCAGTGTACTACTTTTTCTATGTAATAACTGCCAAGGAATTTTTTAGGGTGCTTCTTTAAGCATTTCTGACAGCTGATAGAGACTGTGCTGTGAAAATGGCTTCAAGTGGAGAGAAACACCCCGGAAAGAAAAATGCTTCTGAATGTTCAGCAGACCATTCCCTGTGCCCCTGATCCTCATCTGGGGTGAATGGGCACAGTCACCTGAGAGAGCAGCTGGCTGGTGCCACCATGCTCTCAGTCATCTAATGGAAGTCAAGAATACCCTAGTGAGAAGTGTCGTAATAACCAGAAACTGTAAATAACAGGTAAGTGCCACCATTGGAATGCACTGTTTCTCAACCAGCCTTTTATTTTTGACTTTGATGCTTCCTGACTTACTTGATGAGAATTGACACCTGCTGGCATGTAAATAGCTCCAGAGACAGTTGTCAGCACTCCAAATTAATGGTTCTCAAAGTCAGTGTCTTTAGATGACTTTACATTGCTCCTTTTCTGTTTGTTATTTGTAGTTTTCATAATCCTTTCCCTATTATTGTTTTCCCACTCAAAATAGTTGTGGGGCAAATGCTTGTGGGGCAAATTTATAAAGTACCAAATATTGATTAGACATTGTCCTGATGGCTGTGTGATGTATTTCAACAGCAACACGATGTTAATGAGCTCACTATGCAACTTTTAGCCTACTGATATTTTTCCTGATTAGACTATATTACCCACAATAGGGTCATTCTATATACACTATATTGCCAAAAGTATTGGGACACCTGCCGTTTCACACAGACAAATTTTAATGACATCCCATTCTTAATACATAGGATTTAATATGGAGTTGGCCCACCCTTTGCATCTAAAACAACTTTAACTCTTCTGAGAAAGCTGTCCACAAGGTTTAGGAGTGTCTATGGGAGTTTTTGACCATTCTTCCAGGAGAGCATTTGTGAGGTCAGGCACTAATGTTGGACGAGATGGCCTGGCTTGCAGTCTTCGTTCCAATTCATCCCAAAGATGTTCGATCGGGTTCAGATCAGGGCTCTGTGCATGCCAGTTCCTCCACACCAGACTTGTGCACTGGTGTGCAGTTATGTTGGAACAGAAAGAGGCCATCCCTAAACTGTTCCCACAAAGAAGGGAGCATGAAACTGTCCAAAATGGCTTCAAATGCTGCAGCATTAAGGGTTCCTTTCACTTGAACTAAGGGGCCAAGCCCAACCCCTGAAAAACAACCCCATATCATAATCCCCTCTCCACCAAATTTACATTTCGCACTTCGTCCATCAGATTCCTAGACAGAAAAAGCATAATCGATCACTTCAGAGAACAAGTCTCCACTGCTCTAGAGTCCAGTAGTGGCATGCTTTACACCACTGTCTAGTCTGTCTAGATGCTTGATTTTGTACACTTGTGGCTATGGAAGTGATTGGACACCTGAATTCATTGATTTGGGTGAAAAGAATTTCCCCACGGGGATCAATAAAGTATCAATTATTATTTGGAAGGGTGTCCCAATACTGTTGGCAATATAGTGTATATGTACATTATATGGGGTAAATTTGTTCTGTTTACCCTGCATCTACACATACTGTACTGTTTAAAACCATATGCCAAATTAAGTTATTAAAAATTATATGTTTATTATTTAAAATATTGACAACATGACAGAACCAGTATTAATAGACCTAACAGTTATATTAAACTGATTAAAGCAAAATTATTGAAAAAATGTCCTTGCTGAAACATACATTAGCATACCTGTATATTAAATATTGTTAATATGACTAAATGGAATACAATCATTTAACGTCATTCCAATTCTAAACCAATGTCCGGTGACGTGTGTGGTGTCTGGGTATGTATGCATTAATCAGAGCATTGAAGTACAGTAATGCAAAAATTACAGCAAGGAGAGAGCCTACAGAGAGAAGATTGGTGCCTTATCACAGTGGTTCCGAGATAATTTCTACCTCTACACCAGCAGAAACACAAGAGATGATTATGGACTTTAGAAAGTTCCAAGGGGATTGCATACGCCTATATACACTGATGGAGATAAAGTGGAAAAAGAAAGACATTTTAGGTTCCTTGGTACACATATTGTCGATGCCCTATCTTGGTGTGACCTATCCTGGTCCTTCCACTCCAACGCAGTGGCCAACAGGAAGAAGCTCTATTTCCTGTGCAAACTGAAGAATGCCTCCTCATATCCTTACAAACTTATACAGAGGCATCATAGAGCTGTCTGGTATGGCACCTGCACCATCCAAACGGCATACAAAAGGCATTGGATCATAGATTAAGAGGCTTCACTGCTTTTTGAACAGGCCATCAGACTGATAAATTCCATGTACCCAGGTTACAATAACTGTTGCTGCTTAAATATTTGTCATTTATTTGCTTTTTGGTATTGAGCTTTATATTACACATGCTGTTAGATGAACATTTTGCCATTCTCCCGTATTCATTGCCTTTACTTGGAAACATGTTTTAGACTATAATACATTAATATTTTTACATTTAAATTTTATCTCTGTCTATGCATGAGTAATGTTTATGCAAACATTGTCCTAAGTGTTTAAATATATGATGGCTGAATCTATTCATCATACACATGACATTTTGTCTCTAACTTGACTTTGAAGACTTCTTCCAATGAAATCAGATCATTCACATGCAAAACCGGGCCAGAATGAACTTGGATATACAATATATGAATGCTCCATTCATTTTCCAATTAGTGTAACTGCAAAATAAACAAACCAAATATTTTCCTTAAAATACACTCTAACCTGTTTTATATTTAAATTCTTTGACTCAAATTCAACAAAATTTTTCATGTAGACAAAACTTATTTCTCAAATTTGTCAAAGTTGAGGCAAGGCATAGCTGACACTAGTGCCCACTGAAAGGTTCAATTATGAGAGAGGAGATGGGTGTGAAGAATAATATGACAATGAAAATGCCACATTCTGCCTACAGGGATACAATGCAACTAGCACAGCACACATAAATACAGCCCCCAAATACTACACATACACATGAAATTGTGCTATGTATGTACAGCTGGAGAGCTCATAAACTAGCTGGGATAAGAATGTGACAGATATATGATAAGCACTAACAGATAGATGCAGACCTGGAAGAAGCCTACTTTGTCAACTGGTTAAAGAACAGTAAAGAGAAGTCTGGAGCAAGTACAAAGATGTATTGGTTATTCCTATTATTAATATTTAATTGGCACATTAACCTATTTACTAGAAATGCATACATGTAAAAATGTGACTTACTCCATCAACATCAGCCAAATTTTTCTGAACGCTGCTGATAAAGTTTCTTACGAGAACCATTTTGGGGTTTTAACAGATATTAACAGATTGAACATAAGAACATAAGACATTTACAAATGAGGTATACATTTTGGGGTATACATTTTTATTATGCCCTCATTGTAAACATTTACATAAAAAACTTTATAATGTAAGATGCAGAAGGAAACACTAAGTTTCAACATTCATAAACCTGATTCTTATTGACTGTTGCTAAGCATTAAATGTACTCATTTTGAAAATGAGTATCTGGGATAGTCAGAATAATAGAGGGTCAAGAAAATTCAAGGAATGTACTTTTAATGATTTGGCTGATTCTTATGTCACAAATCACAACAGGAAACTGTACACCCTGTACACACAACATATAAAATGTGAATTTTATGTTTTGGTCATCATACCTTTATAATAGAAGAGACAGCGATCTGTCAGTACAAACCATCGCTTGTTCCACTGTTTTACCCCATTGCTCGCCTAAAAATAAACAGAATATTAGACCACAACTACCCACAGAAACACTGAAATAAATATAGCACATATTCAGCTCTCTGGGCTATGTATGTAATCAGCAATGTTCCCGGAAGTTCGGAAGCAAATCAAACCTGCTTGAACAGCCAGCCCTGCTTGGAGACTTCAGCTTTGGGGTTCCTCCGCATGGAGTTAGATCGCTTCCCAAATGTAACAGCTTTCTTGGATGACCGAGAGGCCTGAGTTGAGGGACATAATGGGAAAGGATGGTTTCTTGTACACTGAGGGCATTCGTACACAATTTCACAGTAAATCTCAATGCAGAGCAGCAGACTAGGAGGGATGCACAAATGATGTTTTAATGTAAAAGAAATAAAAATACTAAATGTTAATGATCCTATGTAAATAGTATGGCAAACATAACACAAAAT
>JAODLC010000133.1:28544710-28554906 GCA_026781145.1 Hippopotamyrus pictus | reverse complement strand
TAATAATTAGTTCACTATTACCTATTGAGTAACTAAGCATAATTCCTTAGTAGTGAATAGTACCAATTTAGGTGTTAGTGAAGCACTACTCCTTTGTTGCTGCTTACTTCCTGCATATTTACCTGTTAACTACGGAACAGTATTATATCAATGAATGTGATGGCACACCTAGACGGGTGAACACACACTCACACAAATTCTTTCTGTTTAGGCGGTCAGTTAATATAAGACTTAATGAGACCTAATTTCCAGGTAAAACACACTATCAGCAACTAAATTATTCAAAGTCAACTGTAAGGATTAAACAAGTTAATGGAGGTGCAGATTTCATTATCCAACCATTTATTCAGCATCCCACATGAGTTTTCAAAACACACCAACCAACTAAACTTCCTACTTCCTGCTTTCTGTTTGGTAAATAGATAATGTGCCAGTATAATGATCAGTTTCTATTAAATAATCTTACCATAAGAACAGTAAGATGTCTGGGTAAGGAAGGTATAGTACAACAATAAATAATCATGTACTGAAAATTCATAAACCAGCAAATACTGTAGAATTTAGTTTAAGTATCTGTAATTTCTATACCAGAGTCAAATTCCTTGTATACATGAGCATAATTTACCAATAAAACTTGATTCTGATTCTGATTGAGCATCAATTGAATGATAATAATAAATTTAATTTATACAAGGCTTCATAATCCAAAGGTGCTAACAAAATTAAATTTTAAAAATGTAAAGTGAAGGTGTATTCCAGCTAAAAAAAAAAAAAACTTTCAGCACACTTTCCCTAGTTGCACAGCATCCAGTCTAGGTCCTGAAAAATCTTGTATCATTAGGGAGGTCCTACTTACTTTGTAAATCTCTGCAGACTTTGTATTTCCTCCAAAGGACTTTCGATTATTGGGTATCCAATTGTCCCATTTTGGTCATTCTGGCTATTGAAGAAGGGAGATAGCAATTATAAGGGGATAGGGGGAGGGAGCAGGAGCTAGAATTTTGTGGAATTAAGTAAATAAGTAAACAAGCAGCCCATAACACAAAGGAGAAAATGTCACGCCATCTCAGAATCTATGGCTGAAGTGGAAGTACTACCACCTCATAATGGGAAGAAATATCTGTTGAAAAGTTGGACAGGAGGTATGATTAACTATTTCTTAGAGTGATCAACAATTCCAAGGCAGAAAGTTTTTTTAAAACTTTCTTTAAACTTATTTTACATATAATTAGGACAGTTGTTAATGTATGGAATGCAAAGGAATAATATAAAAATATATTCCATGTTCTGCGATATACTTATCTTATTCCCACAACTGAGCACCACTGAAGACTACAATACGACCCCTTTAAAACTTCATAAATATTTTTGTGTTCCACATTTTTCTTCTTGTGCTTTAGCTCAGATTTCATTTTGAGACGGGGTGAAGGGTTTCTGAGATGCTTAAGCATGTGTTTCAATAAGCCAAACGGGGAAATATATTTTGCTATACTTTGCAAAAGAGAGCACTAAGAGCACCAGGGTTTTTTACTTGCATAAAACTTTGTTTCCTGCAAGCACACCACTCCATTGTCTTTCCTAAAAGCAAACACGGAAATTTACTCACTGGCACAAATAACATTCTTTAAACACAGAAGCTAAAAGCATATATTTTTCAGATAACCAGGTGAGATAATTCTCACTCTTGCAAGTCTTTTATGAGTAACTGCAATATAATATATCAAATCTACCTCCTCATTTCTATTTTGGAGGGAAACGTATCAGACCAGAAGCTCATCAAGTTGGACCACTTTGGTAATAATAATAAAGGTAATTAGAATCCTCACTAGATCTAGATTTAGTATGTCTAAGCACCAGACAGTCGCTCAGGTACCACCAAGCCCTGCAAAACCTTCTGACGCTCCCTGACAGATAGAAGACAGGATCCTGGATGCTATCCAAGAACACTTTCCGGAAAACCATGTGCCTCTGGACCGCAAAAAAAAACATACACAAGGGCCATGCGACACAGATTAAAACAAACCTTACATGGCCTTCAAATTGTTCAGAAGCTCTCACTCATGCCACAACTTGGTTTTCTAGGGTCCTGGGCGTGAACATGCCTGTTCATGCGTAACCTACAAACCTACATAGCAGAAAGCTGAACAGATGTCCCCAAATAGGAGCTGAGCAAAAGCATATTGAATCATATTTCATATAAAATGAGAAGATTCATGGCCGTTTCATATTACATCATTCACAATAACAGGAGCATATGGTGGCAAAGGTCTCATTTCCCCTAACATAGCTGTATAGGCCTTGAACATTGTCTTTTTATGTACATGTACATGCTAGTTGGCCTTGCACAAATACATTTCCTATACAGTATATACAACACAATAAGAATATGCTCTCTCTCTCCTTCTGTCTATCTCTCTCTTTCTCTCTCGCTCCCCAGCACTGCATTGCAGTAATCACTGACCTGCAGCTCCTAGCATTCATCACACTGCTTCTGCCAACCAGCCCATCGCAATAAGCTTTGCCTCAATACTGTCCTCCAACACCAGAGCGGAATGTCCTACCTACCTCACTCTCCGGTCTGCACGGAACTTCAGCATTTTTCCTTGGATAAATCATATATCTCAGGGCAAGCACACAATGGGAGAGAGAGGAAAGTGAGGAAGAGGAAGGCTGCAATTAGAAGACAAGATGGCTTTTTGTGGCTGCTGTGGGGTGTTGTTAATGGTAATTGCTGTGCTGTTTTTTCTCCTCTCCTTGAGAAGGTAAGGTACAGCCTCTCTCTCTTTCTCTCTCTCATACACACATTCACACTGTCCCTTGCCATCTCTCTCTCTCTTCCCCTTTCACACACCCTCTCTCTCTTCCCCATCTCTCATGCTTTCCTGCTTTCCAGAACTGCAGGGCTCAGCTGATTTGGTTTCTCACTCTGTCCATTTTTATTGCCCTCCCTCTAGTTCTCCTACAGAAACACTGACCCATGTGGACTGTTGTCAGCAAGGAAGTCACTGTACTGAAGCAGGTCATCTATAACACAGACATGCAGGGGTTCATTTGCCTTTAATAATAAAAATAAATAAATGATAAAAATATCACTAGATATAGCACTTTGAGCATAAATGTGTACCCTCTGCTCACTCATTTCCTGGAAAATTACATCTATATGTCATCAGATTCAGAAGCATCAGATGCAGCCTAGTATCCCTGTTCCATAAAGCAGTAATATTTGATAATATCATCATAATCATGCGTTCAGTTTTTCCAAAACACAAATCCAACGAAGGAACCATAACTGTGAGTTTTGTATTCTGTATCTAATATTTTTGTTACCAGTAGTGGAGGTGTAATTGGATTAGAGTTGTTCATCACAAGATGCTGTACCAGGAAATACTATATGAATTTACATTAAACAGCAATGGCAGATAAAGCATAGCATCAGATTTGCATAAATTTATTGGGCTTAGAAAAAAGAAAAAAATCTTCATTCCAATCTCTCAATGCAGTAATATGATAATAATGCTTAAACAACCTATGGATTGAGGCTGTGATATTTCCAAGGTCAAGTATGAAAATTGGGGGAACAAGAAGAAAGCCATTCACATGTGTATTTAATTAGTCACGTGTTTCATGTGGGCCAGTGGATATCTCATTTGATCATTTTATTTTCCCTTTATTTTCGATTTTAATTCAGACATCTTTTTTTACAAATAGTCTAATTGTCTGTCTTATACAGTACTTCATTTTAATGTTGAAGCTTGCTAGGTTAGCTATAAACATAGATCTACAGTTATCACTGTGCACCATCACTCAGTCTGACTACCTCTGAATCACATAAAAGCTTGGTCACACACCCTTAATCGATCAGATGTGCTTGTGAATGTTTCTATATGTCTTGCAACCAGGCCTATAGAAAATAGGATTTCTCGTTTGTCTACTTTGTACAGTATGTATATCAGTTGTTTATCAATTTTCACAAGAAAACTGCACTGACAACATCTGCAAGCAAATATATTTTGCAGATGGCATGTTGAGAATTCTGCTATACCTTAGTCAAATAGTCTATATAACAGTCCCCTCATATCGGCAGGTAATATGTTCCATGGATAGCAAACCATCCATGGACCCTATATATAACGTGATTTGTGTGTACTGACATGTGGTAATTAATAAATTAGGCGCAGTAAGACATTAAATACAGTGATAATAAAGTGTTTACATTATTGTACATTATTATACCATACTCTACCCTCTTCAATGAAAGGGATTCAGATGTTTTAGCCTAATTCTCAAAAGATGGAGGTGCAATGAAAAAAAAATCATGTATCAAGGGATGACAGAACAATGAAAATCATGCTTTTTGTACCCCTCAAATAATGAAGCAACAATGAAAAAAAAAGTTACACATTTTACAGTTCTTTCAGACTGCAGTAAACAATGGAAAACTGAAACTGCAGTTATGGGGGGACTGCTGTAGTGTTTTTTCTACACTATGATGTATGTGTTTCTTCCATGGGTCTTCCAGTTTATATTAATTGTTTCATGAAATGGTTTCATGAAATTTTAAAACTTATGTATGCTAATATGTTTAAAAGATAAGATTTTCTTTCAACTTGCACACATTGAATTTTGATGACAAATCCACTTCATTGTACACTGGACAGGCCCCAGCTGTATCACAACAGCCATTACTATTTGCTTTCCAGGATGTGTAGAAAGTGGATCTGAGATGAAGTATGACCAAAAATATTGAGCAAACCTGCTACTACACTATGCAGTGGTGCTAATATTCCTGTTTTCTGTTTTACTTATTGGCATGATCATTAATGGTTTATTTTTTTGTGCCATAAACTAGATTTTAAGAGCGTACATTTAACATATTTCACAGGTGTCTGATCAGTCACAAATGCATAGAAGGAGGGTAAATCAACAGATGTCCTTCCTCTACTGAGTGACCTGATATACTGTATTTATGGCTCTTTTTGAGAGGCTTCAAACATCATCCTGGTTAGGGTTGTCATGGCATACGGCACAAGGCTGAGGTACACAATGCAGCTACACTCATATACTACAGGCAATATAGAAACACCAGTCAGCCTAACTACATGTCTATGCATTGTGCGAGGAAAGCTCTGTGTCATTAGGAGCACATGCACATTCACACACCCTGAGCAAAGGTTGGATACAAATCCCTAACCCTGGAGGTATCATGCAACAGTGCTATCCATCAGTCGCCATACCACATCACATCACACACAATGAAAAAAAGAGGTTGGGACAGATTCCCTTTTGGCATTATTTTTTAAAGCCACAAAATCCGAGTTAGTTCTTATGGGCAGCAATGACTGGTATGGGCTAACTGCCAGTGCCCAGTATGAGATCCTGAAATGTCAGCTCAGATTCTTTTATAGCTTCCATTCCTGTTTATAGCACTTGAGAGGGTAATACCTAGGCCTTCCCCAGGGAGTTCTTCCATGCCATACACACCTCCCAACATCATGGCAAAACACACTAATGCCCTCTGGTGGATGGGTGTTATAATGTAACTTGCCATGTTGTGTAATGTTAAGGAGCTGGTTTGAAAGTACTTAGAGTAATTTAAATGCAAGTTTGGCTGTGGATAACAAAAAAAAGCACAGCTTTCCTCTCTAGCCAGCAACCTGACTCTACGTTATGTAATAACCTGATCATTAATCTAAATCATACAGATTGCACTATGCATTGTACAAAGAGATATAAAGACAGAATATGAAACTTAAAGCAGCACATTTACCAAAACAAATCTGAGCAGAAAAACATATTCCCTGAGTACATTATAATTCACCCAAACAGATCAAAATGTGGCTGAGAACAAAGCTCTAACACATATGATTACGAATATGTGTGTATGTGCCCTGCAATGAACTGGCATCCCATTTAAGGTGCACCCTACCCTTGTTTCCTGGGCTGATTTGGATAGGCAGTATGCTCCCTTGTAATTAACTAGCTGGAGAATGGATAGATAGATTTTTGGATCATCACTGTTACCTGTTTGTTTAGCTTGCATGTTCTCTCCATGATATGCCTGTGTACTCCACTTTCTTCCAAGAGTTCAAAAAAGTGAAGTTTCTGATTTGTGCATGTGTGTGTGTGTGCATCCACTGATGGACTGGCATTATGCTTTGTGTAAGAGAAATAGTTATCTGTAGTATGTTTGGTAAATCTGATAAATTTGTTGGGCAATCTAAATAATCATCTGGCCCTTGACTACCTCTGAATCACTTAAAAGCTTGGTCACACACCCTTAATCGATCAGATGTGCTTGTGAATGTTTCTATATGAGAATTCTGCTATACCTTAGTCAAATAGACTATATAACAGTCCCCTCATATCGGCAGGTAATATGTTCCATGGATAGCAAACCATCCATGGACCCTATATATAACGTGATTTGTGTGTACTGACATGTGGTAATTAATAAATTAGGCACAGTAAGACATTAAATACAGTGATAATAAAGTGTTTACATTATTGTACATTATTATATCATACTCTACCAGGCATGATGGTTTTTTATCTATTTGATCTATTGATTTTTTTTTCCCAAAATGCAACAGAAATAATAATAATATTCTCTACCCATTAATTATGTCCACACAATACAAAACCACATATTTGTTAACAAAGCACAGGGCACAGTTAAATTACAAAGGACACAATGTTAGGCAGTTGCCTGAAGTTCAGGTGTGGATATTGTTTAGGGTGGATTTGGGTGAAGGCCAGCTTCGTGTGTGTCACCAGGTGACAGCAAGCGGGTAGGTCATAAATGTCTCAGACAAACCCTGGGACATGATGCTATCAAAGGTGAGAATACATTGCATTTACTATGCTTTGTCTATACCTGCATAATTTAGTGCTGAAATACAGGCAAGTAAAACTGAATCCAAGCTCCACCAATAAGACAAAATATAGTCCAAGTTGGGGACAAATTCTAAACCCATCACATACTTATGCATGTTTTCCTACCAAGCAAAATCACAGAGTTGCAAGATGCAATTACAACAATGTGTTGAAAAAGTGAAGGGAGAAAGAGATATTTTATTGTTAAGAAGAAGAATAGCAGCGGTGAATCAGGCCAGCAGCAAACAATCTTTGTAGGTGAAGAATGGATAGAAAACATTAACTCTATTAGAGCACTAACAAGCATCAGTTACGGTAGAATGAAAGTCTCCCAAGAAATCTCAGGGGCCCAACCAGAGCAAGAATATTTTTGTGTGGGAAAATGACACCACAATATGTCAGAAGGATATGGCATAAAAACAACAAGGGATCCAACCACTGGTTTCCTGCTGCAGTCTTAAAGATTTAATCTGAATTTCTCATACTGCATGTATGTGCCCTAAAGACTGTACAGAAGTTTGTTAGGGTCACAGGAAACAAAAAATATATATACCGGTATTTCATGGTTAAAGGCATGTTGTTAATGTGATCACATGGTCTTTAACTTTGCATACACATGACTATGAAAAAGAATACTAATCTGTCCAGATCGTTTTAATAAATGAAGGTGGGTCTGTGGATGTATCGGTTTAAACTGATGAAAGGTCTATTTTGAGTATGTAATATAATAAATCAATCCAGACCTAATATCCTGATTGAGAGACTAAAGTTTATTTATCAATTCTAAACCATTATTTATCTTCACCTAATGGTACAGAGCAGATCGGCAGGACTAGGATTAAGAAATGCTGATCTATACTAACTGCAACTATTTGAAACAACAATAATTTTTAGGTACATTTTCATAATATTAATTTTAGTGCTATTGGGAGGTCTTCAAATGGGTATTCTGGTAATTTAGAATTAACTTATTAAAATTCAGTTATCTACATCAATTGGGGGTGTTCCATGACATGCACTGTAGTGCCCGAACATATATATGTGTCACATAAGGCTGTATATTATGTGATGTTGTATAATTTTCTAATTATGACTGTTTTTGTCTCTCAGATTGACCAAGAAGTAGTCCTGCTCATGGATGATTCAAAACTGAATACAGTCGGCCCTCGTCTATCGCGGTTAATCAGTTCCAGACTACCGCGATAAGTGAATTTCCGTGAAGTAGGAATCTTTATTTAGAAATTGAATATTTTCATAGTTAGAGCATAGAATACCTGTTTACGACCTTCTAAATACGGTTTTTAACATTATTAGAGCCCTCTAGACATGAAATAACACCCTTTAGTCACCATTACTGTTATGATTGCTGGACACGTAAGCAGAAACGGGGAGACGAGGAATCAGGATCAAAGGGTTCATTTGTAATCACTCCAAATGCAGGACACAGGAACATGTAACATCAAAATGTCAATGACAGAACTGGGGTTACAGACTCTGACGTGGACTTAAATACACCGGACAAAGCAAGCTGACAGAAAATAGCTGGTCGCAATCGGGGTTGCATGCGTGGTTAATAAGGGGGCGTGGCACACAAGAGGATCGTACAGGCAGGTCATGACAATTACACTCGTATTACCCAATATATTAGACAAAATAAGACATACAACTATTATATTATTATTGTACATTTAATTACAAAGAGCAAAGATGCTTCTGATGTGTAGCGATGTATCATTTTTACTGTCTTGATCAACTTTTTAATGAATATACAAAAAAACGCGATAGAGTGAAGCCGCAAGAGTCAAAGCGCGAAGTGGCGAGGGACGACTGTAATTACATTCCCCCCTACAGAAGCACACTTGGGGCTCCATTTTCAACCAGCACAAAGCGAGACGCAAAGTGGTTTTGGGAGTTTCGTACCAGCGCATTGCTCATTTTCAAGTCATGCGCACACGTTGTTGAAAATAGCAAATGATTTGGCACCTGCTTTCTGCTCGTAGGAGTGGTGTTTTTTAAATGAGGCGTGACTAGGTGCAAAAAAAAACAGAAACAGAATTAAGTCTCCGCTCCCAGCCACTGTGCTTGTTCGGCAGCCAGCTTCTGTTTTCCAGCTTCTGAACTTCTGACATCATTATGCTGCTTTCAGCACTGTGCGGATGATCTAGTAAAGCCAGAAAATGAGGACAAACTCGCTACTACCTCATCCCACACCTGCTTCACCCTGAAAGGCGTAGGTGGAACAGTAGTGCTCCTGTAGATGATGTGCTTGCGCCTTTTCACCTTGCACACAAGCACATCCGTTTCCTTGGGTGAAAACCTGGCTTGCCGGGTAAACGCGCCATTGTAATTGCAATCCACGGTAGATCATGTGCCACCGCACAAGGTGAGATAAGACATCATTCCGATAAGAGTTCATCATATGATTCACCCAAAACACACCTTTGAATAATTAAGAGTGTTGGGACAAACTTTTTGCGCTGGCGCAAAGTCTGTTTTTTCCAAGGTCAAAATAGCAAAATGGATCTGGAAATGCTTAGGTGCAGAAAGAGCATCAGCTGACACCCTTCAAGCAGTTCTGATGGAGATTGCACATAAAGAATTTATGCAGAAGCCAATGTTTGTGATGGACAGCTGGAGGGATATTGTCCAAAAGCAGATTACCAAGAAATATGATCAGCTGACGGAAATATAGTATACTGTTCTTAAACCAACCCTTAGAAAATTGTCAAAGCTGCTGAAATTCCCACTGAATATGACATCAAAACAGAAAGAGATTAGGCATCATCTCAGAAAGTACATCAGAAAAGTACATGAAGTAGAATATTCAAAGTTTTTGTAGAGGGTGAGATTTGGTTGTGTCACATAATGTTACTGTTGAGTTTGTACTTAATTGTGTCTCATCTTTCACAAGGTGGCCAACATGACACATGCAGGTGTGTTCCGCAGCTATGTGACAATTATGATTATTTTCCAGACTTTTGTGCTGAATTCAATAATGTCCTGGAAAATAATATCTGGGTGATTTTGGGTGACGTTGTGTAAACACTGAGGTGTACTGTGACAACCTTTATCAAACCAGCAAATTTAAATGGATATTGCATATTAATTATTATTATTTTATACTTTATATTCAAAGTTCCTGACATGTTCCTATGTATGTTTGACTTCAGAATAAATTCTCTTTATAAGAAACCATTAATGTTAGTCCTCAAGTGACGCTTTAAACCTCATGTCAAGGGCCAGATGATTATTTAGATTGGCCAACAAATTTATCAGATTTATATTACATACTACAGATAACTATTTCTCTTACACAAATTAAT
>JAODLC010000133.1:28475059-28487084 GCA_026781145.1 Hippopotamyrus pictus | reverse complement strand
TGTCCTTCTTGAGGTATGGTGACCAAACCTGCACACAATATTCTAGGTGGGGTCTTACCAAGGAATTATATAAATAATTATATAAATATAAACTTATACCAGTATTTTGGGTCATTGGATCTTCTTGGGTTTTGAGTCCTGCCTGACCACCTCTCCCAGACCTAGTCCAGTCAGAGGTCATGTTTAACAGCATTTAGTGATCAGCAAATGTTGATAACTTTGTCCAATCTACCTGTATAATGACTGCATTTTATTACTTTTTTGAAAGTCAAGCCATATCTGGTTTCCAAATCCAGCCAGAACTGTGTAGTACAAGTCAGCCATTATACAATGCCATATATGTAGTGCAAACCCTTACACATGTAACAAAATAACTCCCAAAGAGATTCCAGTGATGGCTGTCACCAGTGCACCTCAATGTTATTTACTGTAAACCAGGCACATGGCCTGTGGAAGAAGCCCAGTATGGCTGTAAGAAACAGAGACAGTCAAGCAATTTGCCATCACTCAGCAGGGGACCATCAACCCCTGTAATGTTATTAATATGAAAATACAAGTCAATGGGCCATATCAACGAAAAAAAGAGACCACAAATGTAAATATATAAATACAGAAATATTTGAAAAAATATTGCGCTTCCTGAGTTATTTGGGATTCCTATATGCTATTATATATATGTTGAAATCCTTTCAACGATATGCATAATTCCAGCTCCCTCAGTACATTTCAAGCTCATTTTTCCGCTTAGCATGACACAGTGTAGTTGGTCTCTATGTCACTAGGCATATCAACATTTGTGTCCCTTCTACAAGCAATAGCAAATAGCAGTGTGGAGTCTACTGCAGTAAAGGATTGTGTGTTTAAGGTAACATGGGGCTCCCAAGACAAGCAAATATTCAATCATTAGATGACTGCAGCCCATTATAAGACCCCCCACCCTCACGTCTCACCTAACGACTGGCCTGTTTGGTGCTCCCCCACCTTCATAAACAACAGAAAGCATGCATATTGCTGCAGCAGGAACAAAAGTGACAAAGATATCCACCCAAAACAGATGCATTTAAGCCGTTATTCCCATTCATGCATCATAATACAAACACAAAGGTTTCAACCCCACCATAACCCCCTCCCTGCTTTCCAGCTGCCTGCAGCCGCAGACAACCTCAGATTATGATGCACATTCAAATTTGATGCCACTATCCCTGCTTCTCCTGCAAATGCTACAAACTCACCACTTACCTACCACAAGCCGCTGACTCCACAGGAAGCGCTTGGCCGTCACAGGGGGATGACCGGCAGTATGCAGATTTCTTTCTCGCCAGTGATACAAGCTACTGCTGGAAAAAGTGGGAGGGAGGCCAGCGTAGTGCTGGATGTCTTCTTCAGCCCACAAAGGGAGGCACTGATGAAACAAAAGCCTGTACAACAGCAGCAGTGCTATAGTGACTGAGCAGGTCTAGGCAGAGATTCTATACAATAACAAGCATCCCTTCCTGGTGAGAGGGATGGATAAAGGAGGGAGTGAAACAGGGGGAGGGGGTGTGGAGCAGACAACGCTACAGAGCATGCCCAGTGAAAATCCCCATGTATAAAAAAAAAAAATCACATAACAACATCTCCAAACAGTCACTCATTAGGGGGAGGGAAGCAGAAAAACCATGATGCTTAACGCTGCAGAAAAAAAGAAGAGGTGACGTCAAAGCCACTATCCCTTTCATGAAAAAGACCTGCAATCCTTGACTGCCCTCCCCCAGGCATCCCAGACAGCCAATAAGATTTACAGTGATGTTTATCACAGCATAGTAGAATGGATTAACCCCTTTCCAACCAAAGAGACTGCATCAGAAAGCCTTGTACCAACAAAGGCTCTTGTGACATAAGCCATCTTAAATGACCATGATGAAATGGACAAAAACATTTCTTCAATCAGAGAAAGGTTTGCTGCAATGATACAAAATAAGCTATATAACAACAACTGCCCATATGATCTATATGCCAAAAACATTAAAATTTAATAAATGCCAACAAGAAGAGCATACCTTCATCAGTGGAAATACCCCCCAAACTGAATGCAGTAGCAGGTGATTCCAGTGAAGAGTACATACCCAATACACAATTCTCTGAATGTGGTTAGAGCACAGTACCTTTACAGATAGATGGATGTCAAAGTGGGCAAAAGTCAGGCAGGTTATAGTACTGAGTTTTTTTCCCAGTCCATTTGCAGTCCTGCACTTAAATATGAACAATATCCTGTCTTCATCTGAGAGGGCTGTTTATTTAAACTGCCAGCTGTTATATATTGCCTGAAAACCTGAGAGTCAACCAGAAAAAGACACATGAATTATGTTCTCTCCATTCTTTCAAACTTTTAAAAAATACAAAGAAGCTTCATATGCTAAGTTAAATACTCTACATTGTATTACACTAACTGGATAATATTACTCTAAGTGGTAAGTATAGATTACAAAATATTAAAATCGACACCAATTAAATGTTAAAAGAAAAACGTTTTTATTTGACATTCTTTCATACAACTTGGAATAGTTTCTATTCTTTCCTTAATATTGCATTGTATTGTTACAGACTCAGATATGCATTGGCCATTCTTTGACCCAATGTGAAAAATGATAGCACCCTTGAGGCATCTTGACTGAAATCTTCCACCTGCTATCAGACAAAACATGACATTGGTATGTTTGCAAAAATTAAAAAATGATTGCCCTTCTGGTATACATTTTGAGGACAGTTAATGATTCAGACTATGAGTTACCATGAGACACTTATTTGTTTCAGGTTATTATTGCTGTTATAATGAAATTTAAATCGTAATAATAAGAAGAAACTTTTAATTATATCAGTGTTTTTCAACCTTGGGGTTGCCTGGAATTTAAATGTGGTCCACTGAAATGTCTAGTAATTGATAAAAATTAATTACTGATCAAAAAAATTTTTTTTCCAACTAATTATTATTCTTTTTAAAATTATTATTAAAATACCACATACAATCTTAAAAAACTGTATTCTTTCACATTCATAAATATCAATAAATAATTAATACAAATGATCGCAATCACCTTCAGCCTTGTAAAGACAAGCTCGCCTAACTATACATGTGATCGGGGAAAATAAAATGTGACTTTGTGCACTAATCTGACTACTTTGTATTTGCAACACGGTATAACAAACATGATCAAAAACTAAATCTAGAAAAAAAATGCCAATGGGTTCGCCAGAAATTTGTGATGTCAAAATAGGGTCACAGGCCAAAAAAGGTTGGGAACCACTGCATTATATAATATTAACAGAGTAGCAACAACATAAGTAACTAAGACTTATATAATTATAGTATTATATATATAAGACATATAATATCAGCATGGGATTTTAGAAGGACAAAGTCTGCACTTGTGTTTTCCTCATGTCCAAAAATACAACTCAACTTCAAATAAAATAATAAAATGGTAATCTTGATATCAAATGTGGTCTTTTAATGTAATAGTCTTGGTATTGCTACTGGAAAAAATGCATCCTAATTCACAAAAGAAAATGCTGTCCTCATAGTTGGCCAGAGATTAAATCAGGATAAATGCTCATAGCACCCCTCAGTGGTACGCCAAAGCATATCCATGCATCTTCCATATATGTTTATTTTGTACAGGCCAGGTTGCAGGGAGCCTAGAGCCTATCCCAAGAAACACAAGACAGGGTACACCCTGGAAGGTTAATAGTACTCAACAGCACATAATAATCAAATACAGTATTGGTATCCTGTTAATTTGTCCCCTGTTGTTTTTCTTTCAGTTTGTACTACATCTCAACTCAAAAAGATAACTGCTTCTGATACCAAACCCTGGGAGTGAACGGCTAGGGTATTATCAAATGAGCCACTATGTCGCTCTCGACAAACTAGTTTTTGGTTTACTAAAATATTTCCAAATAACAAAAAGAATATTTCCCTTAACATCATGCAGCCCGTTCCGAGCCACTTCCGTGCGCCAAAATAAGGCGTTTACATCTCGCGAGAACATTACGTCATTAGTTTTTTTTTTTTTTTTTTTTTTTTTTAGGAAAGGCCATGCACACATATTCGAGGTACAATATTTGTATCTCGATAGCAAGTGTAACATTACACAACAGTCATTAAAATTAAATGAAACAAAAATTACCACAACCCGCAAGTACAACGTGATATATTAAAGAAAGCATCAGCACCGTGGCAAGGCACAATGGCATACGTATTTACGTGTCCGGTGTAAATATACCGTAGTGCGACAATGGCTGTGTTTTATGTAACTATATTACGACCATTACAACATACCCGAATACTCACGATCATTTTGCATCGACAGTTTTGTCCTGTTCTTGTGTTATAAATGTTTCTAAACCGAAGGATAAGTGAAGTGAAGGCTTAGGAAAGCAAATACGCCCAGCTCGCCAGAAAACGTTGCTTTAAAGGAGTCACCGTGCTTGTTTCGCATATTCGTGTTTTTTTTATTACATCGGGGACTTCCTTTCATATCCACTTTATCTGGTTCTGCCAGCAAGAGCTTATTGACATTGCGTACACATCATTCAGAGCTAATACAAGAAATACCGAGTAAATAGTTATTCCTGAAAGGACAAATGTAGCTTCGGAACTCATTATTTTATATGGTTTTAACAATGCAGCACCCTGAACTACTACAGACTGTCCCTTGACTATTTTCACTCAATTCATAAACCAAAACATTTTTATTAAGAGGGGTCCGTCCTACCCTTTCATAATCACTATTCCTTTTTCCCATTACATTTAACACAAAAAGCAGAATAGTCTTGATGATAGTAAAATACCGTCTTGGGATTTAATATTATTCTAATTCAAGATTCGCAAATGAAACATCAATGACTTGGTAAAACTGGTTTTACATTCTACAATAGACGTTTGGTGACAACATGTAAGACACCTGTCTTCATGTTGGTCACAGGTTCTACAAGACAAAAAGAAATTTTGAGACAGTACGAGGCAAACCTACTGTACATCTTATACAATAACCGATTCCATCGTAAGACACACGCACACATACTACATGTAATTTACACCAATTTTAACTGCGTATGTTTGAAACACTGGGGAAAACAGTAAAGATACAGACGTCATCTGGGTGGTTCTTTTGGGTCATGAAAAGGGGAATACTTCAAAATTAGATTAACTACCTCGAAATTAAAAATGTAATACATTTCAAAAGCTCTTGTATGTGCTAGGTTCCAAGTATGTAAAGTAATTTTGAAATAAAGAGAAAAAAACTGACTCAAAAAGAAAACTTTATTAATACATGTTCTTCATTGATTTATTAGTATATATCATTTTATTTATACAGTAAATGAAGCAATAACTTCTTCCACAAAATCTCAAAGGATGCAGAAGCACTAGAAAAATAAAACAATTTAATGATGCAATTAAACACATTATCACTCATTTTGGTAATATCCAAACATCTAATTAAAAAATCCACATTTTGCTGGCTGTTACCTGCCTAAATTTATCCGCTTTCATAACATCTGTCACTTTCAGAGTACAGAGAAACAAACCCTTTTAATTGTCCACATCACTGTGAAAGCACCAAACTATCAAAATAACCAAAGGGAAGACTTTCTACAACAAATTAGACAAAATTCATAACTCGTTTAATTGTTCCCGTAACACGAAAGAGAACTCTCTTAAGTCAAATACTGAGGGACTCAAGATGTAAAATTTAAGAGTTCAATTGTGTTTTACCATTGGTACCATTGGCCTTAAAATCAACTCACAAAAAGTAATACTTTCCATTAATCATTGTCATTGATAAACCTCAGACCAATACCCTTGTACTTTGTACAAGTGAAGTTTAGATTGATGTAGGTGTTAAACTGGTCTAAGTAGTTAAATCTCTAGGAATTGTAAGAGTTGCAAAGTTAGGGTTTCCCCAGTACTATGCTGTTATTTATTAGTAATGTTTTTATTAAATACCAATTTCAAACTCCACTTAGGTTTTACCACAACCTATCCATATCCACAATCCCACTGCAAGCCAACCTGAGCAAAACAATCCCCTTTGTCAATTTCTCTAATAAATGACAAAGGAAAGGTGATAATACATGGTATTCTCAATTGAAAAGAGGTTATCAGACTGTTAAGTGAAATATATAGAAAACATAGTGCCAATGGTATGATGAAGGGCATTTTTAATTGCACAGTGAAGACTGGTAACAAGGGAGACTGTCACCTATGGCAAAGTGCTGCAAAGAATTATACTAAGAGTTAGGGTCAGGCTGTACTTGAATTACGATTTAGCCCTTAGCCTTTTAGTTCTTAGCATATTTTTGTGTCTCCTGCTGCCACGACAGTCCAGAGTCCAGCAATTACTAGATACTGAGACAGATAAACAACACAACAAAGGTAACAGCAGCAGCAACTCAGGAGCTCTGATGCAACCTCTGGAAGATTAACTGGCGGAAGGCAGGGGCCAGGCAATATCCAATGACATCTTCTGTTTCCTGCACACGACGAAGGAAGCGGCAGCGATCACGGGCAAATTCTTCCCAAGGACCCCGTCGATCTTCATCACAACTGGCATAGAATTCTTCTACATCTTCCACGAACCTCACCTGGTGGGCAAAAATAGGCCTTGTCACATTAAATCACAATACTCAATAGACATTTACTGATCTGCAGTGCAAAGAAATTCTCCCAGAAATTTAAAGAAAAAAAAAATCATGCTTCAAATAAAAGCAACCAGAATGACACAGGGCTGTAAATTCAGGGAAGCATTACAGTTTGTCCTGATAATCAAACTGAAGAGGTAGCTGGTAATCTTTATAAGACGTGCAAGCACAATAATTTGGGGTGCAGACATTTTCTTGGAGACCCAGGGAGAGAAGCACCATTGCATCATTTGTATTAAAATCATGGGAGGGGGCTTGTTTCATCACATCTGCCATGGCTGTAGCATTACACAAAATCATGTGGATAAAAATGATTCATGACATTATATCACTCCTAAATGTTTATGAAAAAATAATACAATTAAAAATAAATGGGAAAAAATAATTTTCATTGCATATCAAAAATGTATCCACCCAAAACAGATGCGAGGAGTCTACAACTCACATCCCTAGTCAGTAACTTACTTTAGCGGTATTTGAACTGAGGGAGACACATTTAATCTTTCAGTATTAAATCTACAACTACACCTTTTTCTACTCATAAACTTAACGTTTAATAACATTATCACTGTTCCTATAACCTTAAAAGGTTCATTACAAAGCCACATCTCTCAAAGCTCTCTTGGTTTTTTGTTATTCAATTTGCACCCACATATTAAGACAGGTAATTCTATATTAAATGTATAAAAAGAACTACAGTGGTACCTCAGAACTCGAATTTAATCAGTTCAGAACTCTGGATCGAATCCTAAAAAGTTTGAGTTGTGATCGAATTTTCCCCATAAGAAATAATGGAAAACCAATTAATTGGTTCCCAGCCCCAAAAGAATTACACCTAAATGTGTGGGGTTTTTTTTAGCATTTAAACACAAAATGAACCGGATAAAACAAGAAGAGCATATACTGTACTAAACACATCTAAGCACGTTAATCAAAACAGTAATTTGTAAAGTAAGAAAATAAATGTATCCAAACAATGTATAAAGTTAAAAAAAAAAACAATGTGTCCTGCCCCGATCGTCCGCTCCTTCCGTGTGCCACGCTCCCTCGTTAACCCCGTGTGGAATCCCCATGTCATCAGCTGTTTTTGGTTGTTGTCATTAGTCCTCTGTATTCAGTCCGCGTTTCAGTTTGTTTCCCCAGTCCGTTCATTGTATTGTCCGTCTGCATTTTGCCTGCCTTACCTGTAATTAAACCCCGTATTCCCCGACACCCTGACGTCTGCGCCTTTGTCTCCATTCTGTCCCGGCAGGACAATATTATTATAATTAAATATATTAATGGTTTATTATTAATATTAAAATAATTAAGAAATCTTTATTTTTAAATGTATTTTATATAATTACTGTTTACTGTCTATCATTGTCTAAATGTAAAATATTGTCTAAATGTAAATACTTTTACTGTCTAAATATATGTATTCAGCTAGTGTAAACATGCACAAAGTTATCACAGCAAACGCGAGGCTGAGACTGAAGCGTTACCCTTTGTTTCCACTGAGAGACGTGCCACGTGACTCATTTCCCCGTGCATACAAGTTCTTAGGTCAGCATTCACGGTTTGACATCTGAGGTTCAGAAAGAGTTCTAGGTATTTTTTTTCGAACTGGTTGGTTCGACTTAAATTCGAGTTCTAATGAGTTTGAGAACTGAGGTACCACTGTATCTGCAATTGTTTAAATGTCATAAATTAACAAAAACAGTAAAACAATGTATCACTGTACATTCAGCTGAAAATCATTTGAATGTTATAACTGAAAAGATGTCATTTTAAATAAAATGTTGGGACAACAACAGTAGCAGTGTAATGTTACAGTTCATACGTGTTGGCAAAAATAATACATTATTGTAATGCTGTGGGTGATAATGAACATCAGGCTGTCACCTTTTTTAGCTTGGCAGAGCATGTATTGTGGCCAGAAACATCTTCTGAAAAACCACTGTCCAGCCTTTCCTCCGCTTCCTTCTTGTGGCTGCATGATGAAGTGAAAGATGTACCACTAAAGCTCCGGGCTGCAGGTCGAGTCCGCAGAGGGGCCTGGAAATTGAAGAGACTGTATGGGTCTGACACACAGCTGAAAGAGTTCCATAAGCGAAGGCTATCTGCTTTGTCCACATTGCCAGACTCATCTCCAGAATTATCCTCTTCTTTGAGGGGCTTAAGGGATGAGGAAAGGGAACTAAAGGGACTGGGGGAAATGGAACACTCAGCTTCTGCCAACGTCACAGAAACATTTGTTTGTGTGACGGGATCCGCGGCAGTCTTGAGAGGTGCAGTGAAGTTCCAAAGATTATAACGGTCCCTGCTTTGGCAAAGAGAGCTCCAAAGCTTTTCCACCTCAGCATTTGCATCCTCTGAATCTTCCTCATCGTCAGAATCAGAATCTGAAAAATCAGAAGCTCCCTCACTGTCAAATCCATCGTCATCATCCCAATCGCAATCACCCTCCGACTCACTATCGCTATCCTCACTGCATGGGCTGCCCATGATGTAGGCAATTGTCTTGTTTTGGCACTTGGGTTTGGAGAAATAAGGCTGGGCCGGCACCTCCATTTCCTCCTGAACAGGTAGCTCACCTTCTTCAGACTTAGCAACAGAATCACGATCTCTTTCCCATTCAATGAGCTCTGCCGTAGCTTCCTTTGGTTCCTCCTCAATAGAGCAGCCTTGTACCTCAGTTCTCCTACCAGATTCTATACATCCCTTATTGAGGCAAATGGGTCTCATTACATGCAATCTGGCATTTGAGTGCTCCTCGTCCAAACTTGTGTATCCATTGTCCTGATCAGGAGTCAGCACTGCCACATCACTTTGACAAGTAGCAAAAGTTCTTGTGTTGATCAAACTGGCACAGACAGGTTGATAATCTAACAGCGGAATTTCTGTGCTCAGGAGGTATCCTGGCATGGACATACAGGATGCACCATTACCTGCCAGTTTTGCATGACGGAACAGTCCAGTATGTTCATTGTGCACTGATCCTTTACATTGTACAAACAGTTTTGTTGGCTTGGCAACAGAAACCACTGTGCTGGATTTTACCTGCTGGCTGTCACTGACATTTTCTCCATAAAACCATGTGGCCGATACCTTCTCTTTCCAATCTTTAAATTCAGATCCCCAAATTTCACCCTGCCAGTTGCTTTTGATTGCTGAGACATTTGCGGGCCAGCCATCGCTACTTAGCATTTGTTCTGCGGTTCTTGTTTCATTCTGAGATGAATCTGCGCTGATCAGAAATTGAGAAAGAAAATGTTTCGTTGCGGCTAAATACCCACCAGCAGTTGTGTCCCTTATGACATTCAAATCCACATCAGTAGGGTTAATTCCCAATTCATGAAAAGAGTCCGCACTAATCCACCTGACAGATTCCTTAGAGGAAAAATCAAAGCCACTGGCTTCATGCTGGTAATGAATGTATGCGATGTGTGGATGATGTTCAGCTGCAGGAATAAATTTGCCAAATCGCTCTACAAAAGAGCAATCTCCGTCCACAGATTGAGAAATGTCCTCATTAATCGATGCAAATCCGCCGTTTAACAAGGTAGCTGCTGTTTGAAGCCGTCCCGGAAGATACTTTTTAGCGAAAGACAGGGCGGGCCTAAAAACCACCGATAAAAAGCCAAACCACGAACTTTCCTGATTTTTAGGTACCAGCGACGCGACTCCAAACTCGCCGGGTACAGTCGACGTGACGCTCTGCTTCGAATTGAGTCTATCTGAATTCATGTTTCTGAACTTCTTTTTTCTCTTGTAACGAGAAATAATACGAATAAACCAACAACAATAATAACAGTTAAATCCGGACTGGTGGATTAATTATAAAAGTAACTATATATTAGGATGCATGAGCATTTGATAAAACGGTCATTGATTTAATTAAAAATGCATACGTAGACTAGATAACTAGCTGATTTGCGACGGGAAAATATCGAATTAGTTAAACTATGTTTTTAAAATGCTCGGGGTGACGTTCATTCTTCATAACATAAGTGGTTGAAAGCGCTAGTTACGTAGGTAATTGTCCTTGCACTTTTTTGGGGAAAAAAACTAGATCACTCGAAAATGTAGCCGATTATATTTAATTATTTAAACCTTCGGAAAGGACAATTTCACTCAGCAGCGCGCCTGGACGGCGATCAGGTCGGCTTGCCTGTGAGCCCACTGCACGCCGTCTTCCATGATGCTTTCGACTCTGGCGGTGTCCATGTCGGTGTCACTCCCAATACAATGATCGGACAAATTCCGGCCAGCGCTTGTAACAGTGGTAACAGTAGAAGACAGAGACGAACGGCAAAAAGTACACGGAAAAACCACGTAGACATAAAGAGCCATCTTAATTGTTCAATGCAGCTCAGTCTAGCGATTGAATGCAGTCCAAGTTACGGTGACCAGTTTACGTGACTAGCCGGCGAGTAATATGATATCCGTAAATCTGGCGAAAAATACGAAACGTTATTAATAAACCATAAATAACTAGCTACTTTGATAATTTACCGCTTTTTCGTGTAGCTGAACAATAAAACAGCACTATTCTTAGGAGGTTAATGGAGTAAGCCTTATTAGTATTTTAGCGGTAATAGACTTCCAATAATGCAGGAGATCGCACTTCCTCCTCTGCGCAGTTCAGCCCAAATCGCCGTAAGGGTATTTCATCAGAAATGTAAGGGAACGTCGCAAAGGAGCGCAAACATTAACCAAGTATATTAGGGATCATCGCATAATTACTAAAGGACCGTAAAATGTATCAAATTTAAAAATCGTTTTGCTTAAAGCAAAAGCGTTTAGTAAGTTTCGTCTTCAGCATTTGCTCCATCAATATGCACGAATGTTTGTCACGTGTATAAGGGAAAAAATAGGTACAAAGATATATAGGTATAGAGAAAATTTTATTTAAATATTAAGGTGTAGCTAGAAATATATAAATATAAATTTAGTATGACGGACATGGTTTAGGTTATATTTAACCTGTATTTAATTTGTATTTAAAAGGATGAGTCAGTCATGGGAGGTATAGTCAGTTAAATTTCACCTAGTATGTATCTTTCATATGATGCTTAACAACGGAAGCACCTCTCTCCTTTCCTGTCAGTGATATATGGCTGAAAGGAAACAAACAAAAAAATATATACAGTGGTACCTCGGTTCTCGAACTCACTAGAACTCGAATTTATTGAGTCGAACAAACCAGTTTGACCTATGTTGGAGTACGCCGTCTCCACCGGGTCCGTTGATCAGAGATTCACAGCAGAGACGTGAAGTTGCAAGTCCAAGTTTATTGTTTACACAGATCGATCTGGGAGCCACACTCTGACATACATTCAGCATGTACAAGAGGAAGCTC
>JAODLC010000133.1:28449450-28459501 GCA_026781145.1 Hippopotamyrus pictus | reverse complement strand
AATTTTTCCCATAAGAAATAATGGAAAACCAATTAATTGGTTCCCAGCCCCCCAAAATTACACCTAAATATATTTTTTTAGCATTTATACACAAAATGAACAGGATACAACATGAAGAGCATTTTTTTCTTAATGGCTTCCAAAGCGATAACATCATTACTCCTGTCCTGCCCCGATCGTCCTCTCCTTCTGTGTGCCACGCCCCCTCATTAACCTCGTGTGGGATCCCCATGTGATCAGCTGTTTCTGGTTGTTGTGATTAGTCCTCTGTATTAAGTCCGCATTTCAGTTTGTTTCCCCAGTCCGGTCATTGGGTACCTTCGACTGGCTTACAGCGCTGGCTTAAAGCAACGCATTCTGATCCTGACGCAATGCATTACGGTTAGATGGCGTTCCAGTTTGTGCAGCCGGGTGAGAGGTTGCAATGCATCTGCTGCAGCGTTTTTTTTTATGATTCTACATTAAGATTTCGGTGAGATATAAATTGAAATAGACGTGAAAAGTACGCGATGTCGGCGACGACATACTCGACCCCAGAGGGTTAACTCATATTTCTAACTTCTGAAAATGAGATATATTGTATACATGGATAAAGTGGAAATAACAAACAGCCCCATGTATTCTTACAATGAATTAAAAATAATATTGTTTTAAGCAGCCAAAACATAGTAAAAAAATGTCAAAGTTCAAAAGAAGCATTTACCTGGGCCACCTCTCGGGCAGCATGGATAAGGTGCCAGACATAGCCATTCAGCTCATCTTTCCTTCTGTCAGCCATGGCTTCGCCACGTGACCGGCCAATCACAAAACGGCTGGGAAAACTATTTGGGGAGGAGAGGGAAGTGTTAGATTGCCATGAGATTACATCACAGTAATACAGCCTCACAGGAAATGCTAGTTAACATGGCTTGCATGGTACTTTAACATATAATGCTTGTATTTACTTAATTACTAAAGCAAACCCAAGCTATCCCTAAAAAAAACTGTTGCTTTGACCAAATAAGCAGTAATTTCCTATAATCATGCAAACATATTGTAGAGCTCAAATAAAATATGACAGAGGTAGCACAACAGGAACACAAAAATATGTTTGTCTATTTTCATTTCAGCCTATTAACTCTTAACATAAACAGACTATAAGCAAACAGGAACATCTGTACATGGGAAAAAAAACCCAGACTAAGCATCATAGATTTAGAATGACCATAGAAAACAGGTGATAGGTTACCTAGGTAGTTTAGAGGACGGGAAGATAAGGCGTAGTTTACTATGGAGCTCATGGAACTCCTCAAAGCTCCTCTGAACAAGTGTCACCCCATGCTGGCCATCACGTTCCACCTTCACGACATAAGCCTATGAATGGAGTACAGTAATTTCTTCATATAACAGGGTATAAGAATGTGTAGGTCATCGCTTCCTTGTGAAACTATTAGTCAAGTGAAATGGAATATGCCATCACATTAGCAATAGTAAATATATCGGATTTAAAAAAAACAAGCGTGACACTGAAACAAATTACAGTACATTCTGAATGCAACAAAATATCACAACCATACATTACACTTACATCACTACAATGACAAAAGAATATTCTCATTCAAGCAAAATAACAGTTTAAAGTTTTAAGGGCATTACACTGCCATATAATGCATCAACAATGCAACAATACATACAATCCATATGTATATGCATTAGATTTGTTCTTGCAGTAAAAGTTATCCGATTTTAACCAGACTCTCACTACAATGTAATGGCAGTGTACTGAATTATCATAAATTAAAAAAACTGGGCCTGTAGTGTGACTGGCATGAAGCATGACTTACATAACCCTTGTTGGGGCTGTAGGTTCTGATGTGCCGGCACACAAAAAGGCTGCGGATGAGCCCATCACTCTTCAGGGTGTGCACACGCGGGGCAAAAGACAGCACAGGCTGCTCTTCGGAAGAAGCAAACTTCATCTGTGCCAGGTTGTGGATGAAGAAGTTCAGCTTGGTGGCTACACTGCCTAGACTTGATTCAATTAGCCTGTGAGAAAATCCAGAAGGGGTGGCAATTCTTCAAAAGTTTAGGACTGTGATTATTGCACTTTTTATGAAACTCCAGATGGAGCACAGGTTATACTGAATAAGGTTATAAAACTGAAAAAATGAGGATTTTTTATTTTTTTTTTTGTGGTTACCATTTTCAGTGAGAAAATACATATAACAACTTCCATAGGTATAACAGTGAAAAGGAATCCCCCTACTGTACAGCCTAATGCTTTTGTTTTTAATAAACCATAAATATTATTCACAAGGAGAACAATATAGAATCACAGCTGCAGGTAATGGTGGCCAAAGTGATACAACAGAGGACAAGAATCCACCATTGTTTAAAAGCTCTTTGTCTACCTGGTGAAGTACATGGTGGCATCAGACTCGGACTCGTGAGGCCGCAGGGCATCATAGACATACTTGAGATCCTGCAGATCAGACAGCTCTGGAATGCCGCATGACAGCATCTACACATTAAAAAGTCACTTACTATAAGTCATGTCATGAATGTAAATAATGAATGCCTGCATTGTTTTACTTTGATCTACTTAACACTTGTACATTATTACAGTTCCTGTGCACATGAAATGTGATTCATATTTTGCTGGCCAAGTACATAAGTAAGGTCACTGGGCAAAATATCTGTCATATCAATAAGAGAAAAAGCATTGAGACAGAGACTAATAAGTCACTCAGTGAAGAATTTCTTATGTTGAGTCATAAACAAATATCCAAAACGTCAACAGACTAAAACACCCATTGCTGACACAGGACTATAATTAAACACACAGCCATACAATCTCCAGCAGAATGGGTGGTTACAGAAGAACAGTTAGTAATGTCTAGCACATTTCTGCACTGGTCAATGTGAAGTGACTAAAGTAATTGTGTAGTGGCTGTAGAGTCTGTGTAGAGACTGTAAATGTCCGGGAGCAAGTTCGGCTGTGAAGTGGTAGCCAAGTTCACAGAAAGGGACCTGGGGCCTCATGTATAACGATGTGCATAGAATTCACACTAAAACATGGTAACATACGGACAAAATTAGGAATATGCATACGCAAGAAAAAATCCAGATGCACAAAACTGTGCATAAGCACAGATCTACGCACATTCCCTTTATAAATCCCAATGAGCGTGAAATTTTACGCACGTGAACGAGCCCACAACCACCCCCCCGACCTGCCCATAATTATGTATATTTGCATATGTAAAGCTTTTTTTATGTTTTTCTTAAACAACAATGGATAAACCACGTGGGAAAAAGAAGTATTTCAGCGAGTGCGAAGTGGAGGTGATGTTAACAGAAATCGAGAAATGATTTCATAAGTGTTATGAAATCATTTGGTGATTTAAGTAGTGGCATTAGCAGTAAACGAAAGTTGATGGAGTGGCACAGCGTGGCGGAGTCAGTTAAAAGTGTTTCTGAAATTCGTATGGTGGCCGAAATTAAAAAGAAGTGGTCGGACATTAAATTCGACGTGAAAAAACGAGTAGCCGCTAACCATAAGAGTCTTAACACCAAAGGCGGAGGTAGTGGAATTCCTGGTCTCACACTCTTTGAGCAACGAGTTGCTGCAATGATTGGGGACACTTTTATCAGGTGAGGGGGATGCCGATGTCAGCTCGGGTGAGTTTTTCTCATACCATACTTGTCTGAATTACTTGCATGTTTATGAATAACACGTAGGGCACAGATGCGGTGTTACTTTTGTTTATTCTGTTTGTTTATTCTTACAGACAATAGTACAAGAGCTGCCCTCAGTGCTGAGGACAAAACAGGCGGTGATAATGCTGCTGTGCCGAGCACATCTTTGGGCGCTGGCTGCACACATTCCCGTGCCTCAGAAACTGAGGGGCGGCCATCTGGCCATGTGCTGATTGAAGCTGTGCTGCAGTCACAAAAAGAAATCGTGAATGCTGAAGGTATTGCCAGTGAATTAAAACATCTAAATAATACCCAGTGTGATATTGAAGTTGTAACGCTGTTCCATTTGGTGGAAATGCGTGTACAATGCGTGTACAATGTGACACACTTTTTGCGGACTTTATAAAAGCACCCCGGTCTTGTCCAGGCAGTGCCAACAGCCTTTAAGCTGACCTACAGTGCGCTCAACCACTGGCCAAGCCCTAGAATGGGCATCATTATAACGCCACTCTTGTTCATTCTGTGGGTTTGCGAGCGGCGTGAGAAGCCACGACTTCAGTAGGTACCCACTGTCCCCTAAGGAGTTATTAAATGGTTAAATCAAACAAAGCTTACAATATTTGGCCAAATTATAAAATGGGAAAAATCTTCTTACCAAGCAGCCAGCCCATACCACCATCATATCACGTACCACCCCATTTTCAAGTTTGTTTCCAACACTACTGTTTCTGAGAATGAACGAATCATGGGTTGAGCCAGGCCATCTAGCCACAACATTAATGCAGGGGCGTCAGAAGCATTTTGAATGTGGGGGGACACACTGGCATAAAACTAATATTTTATGTTAAATGTGGGGGAATCCAAATGAATAATTATGAAATGTGAGGGGGACACGTTTAATGGTGGCGACGCCCATGCGTTAATGAGACGCATGTTCCAATCGCACATAATTTGTACATTGAGTGAAAGTGCTTTCTATGTACATAAGCATATTAGTTCTCTGAAGGTGCCTTTATAGCAATGTGCGTGCAGTCGATATCTCCGATTACACTGGGAAAACCGGACATCGCTGCAAATTGCGCTTTAATGTTTGCCTGTTCAACCACAATGTAAGAAAATTTTATATATCTGGGTGACAAGCGGATTATGCCGTCCCATACAGCCGGAATGGCGCGACTTTACAGCACAGGTGTTGACTGAGAAATACCCGTTCGGTCTGCAATTTCTCGCTGAAAAGCACCAGTGACTAAGAACTCGAGAGTGGTCAGAACTTGTAAAGGAACAGGTAAAGCGCAATTCCTCATTGTCTGCTTTTGTAATGCTGGCCCCAGTTCAGCACACAACTCCGAAAGGATTGCTCTTGGAAATCTGAATCGACTTAGAAGCCAGTCATCATCATGGGCCAAGAAATCACTATGATCCCTAAATACGCACTCTCCTCTAATTCCTCCATAAGCTATGTCTTCCAATAACGCAAGAGCTGCCATGGTAGTTGTAATAGTTCGGCCATTTTCTGCACCGTTTTATTGTTACAAACTGATTAAAAATCAGGTGCCGTACATTTGTAAACAACATACAATTAACATACAATCATGTATTGGATAAAGTTAGCGTCATGATTGTGAGTTTAAAAAGGGAAACCACAGTAGCAATGACTTGCCACTTGGTGCCGTCCGTTTACAAACCGAACAGAAACATGCTGCCGTGAGAATGTGCGTTGTGGCACACACATTAAAGTTTCATTTTAATACATCTCGAATGTACACAACATTTTCGTGCGTCCACACCGTTTATACATGAGGCCCCTGATCACCCAACATCAATATTCAACCTGAATGGCAGCAAACTTCAACATCTAATGGAAAGCCTTCCCAGAAGGGTAGAGGCTATTCTACTGACAAAGGACAGACAAACTTCATATTAATAACATTGGTTTCAGAAGATGTTGACAAGCTTGTGTCTGAATACTTTTGGCCACATATAAATAATTATAAAACATAGGAATAATTTAGCCAAGTGAATTTGTGACTTGGGAAAGAGAGAAAGATCATACCAATCCGAGCAGGTTCAAGAACAGGTGCGTGTGTTTGCGGATGAGGTTGTAGGCCTCACAGCAAAGGTCCACAAAGTCATGAAAGCGACTAGATGGTTTGTCACCCCCATTGATGACATAAGCCATGTCAGATGTAAAAACAAATGGAGCCCGGTCCCTGCAACAAACAAAGTCAATTTCTGAGCTTAAAATCTTAAAAAGGAGCATAAACACTGTTCTGTAGTGTAATTCAAAAAAAAAAAAAATTCTGCCTGTTAGAGAATAAAAAAGGTTACCAAGAGGTAGCAGTTATCTTCTCCCCAATTCTAAGACACTGCAGATATTATATACTACATACAGTACTGTGCAAAGGTCTTAGTCAAAGATTATATTTACATCATCTTCATGTTAATGTAAAACTATTATGTCTGTCATAGTATGTTAGCATAACCATTTCAAAGGCTTTCAAAGTCACCCCATTACTTGCAGTAAAATATCCAATCCACCTATTTTTTTTGGCTTGACCACTAGCATATCATATTTGGATAATCAATACCTTATCAAATTATTATTAATTAATATAACTAATTATATGGCAATTATATTTAATTAACTTAATCATATGATAATTAAGTTAATTAAATGAGCTATTGGCGAAAGGTTTGAAGGTTTCTAATCTTATGACTTAGACAGTGTGATGTGGCACTTAGCCATCTCTGCGATTTGACTTTCCCTGCCTGTCCCAGGAGAATGGGCTTCCCCTTTGAGTCTGGTCCCTCCCAAGGTTTCTTCCTTCTAGGGAGTTTTTCCTTGCCACTGTCGCCTATAGTTTACTCACTGGGGGTTTTGGGTGGGGATGCTGTAAAGCACTTTGAGACAATGTAATGCAATGCAATGTAATGCGCTATACAAAAATAAATTTGTTGTTTGTTGAGAGGCTTGACGTGGTGTTCTACTGGCTATACAACAATATTTCAGCAACTTTTTGAAGAACAGAAGAAATTGTTTTTTAATTTGTTACTGTCCATTTGCATGTAATCTAAGGTTAGACTCTTTTTTTCCCTGAGTACATATACACCTAGATAAATCTACCTTTAAACATATTTGCCAAAGACATTTGTACCATATTGTTCTTGTTTAGAAGTGGCGATCCATCAGCTACCAACACTCAGCATCCACTCTGATTTTCTCACCGTTTAATATTGCCGAACATCTGTGCATGGCCAAGGAATTTGCCAAAGTCTATGTGGAACATATGGCCACTGGACTTGAGCATAATATTGTCATTGTGTCGATCACAGATACCCAGGACATAGGTGGCCACGCAGCATCCCGCACAGGAGTAGATGAAATTCTCCACAGCCTGAGAAATTCCGGGAAGGGAAAAGTAGTAACATCTAAATACACCCACAATGTTCATTCCAGGTGAGATGTCATCAGAAACTGATTTACATGGTCTGAAATGTGCCACATAGAATATTGTAACTTAAGACTATAATACTTAATATTATAATACTTGTAATACTTGTCCAAAGCCAATTAAGCAGCCTTTTGAAGTTTCTAGTGAAGAAAACAATGCAAATATGTAGCCCAGGAAGAAGGTACCCACTGGTTATTACCTTTTCATACTCATCCTCAGAGGGATTATGCTTCTGTAGCCAGTCTGCTAGTGGCCGATCCTTGAAGGACCCGGTGACACCATGCTCAACCTGAATCTTACGCAGGGTTTCTGCGTTGGGAATCATCTCCACCATTCCTTGAGGCAGCAAAGAAAGAGTACAGATTATTTGTCAAACAGATCCAGGATAACACAAGCAAACATGCAATTAGTCCCTAGCCTAACATTTCTCCAGAAGTCTGGAGAAAGTCACTAAGAAGGACTGACCTCGTCCACGTCCTGTAGAGAAGCAGTGAAAGTTGACCATCCTCATGTCCAGGCCCTCCTGAATCCAGATCTTATTCATAATACGGATGATCTGAAGGGTGAGCATGTCCTGTCTCAGGTCATCCCCAGCCTAAAATCACAAATTTCCAAGATCATAAGGAAATGAAGAAAACTAATATCTTTTCACAAAACAGTCATAAAAAAAGACCTTCAGAAAACTGTAAAAATACCTTGAATATGATATTGATGTTGTCTCCTAGAGGGTCCAGGTTCTGGAAGGAGAGTTTGAGCGGAACGGCATTTGAGTTGAAGTAGGAACAGCCCTGTAAGAGTGAAGAGGAGAGTGGCTGAAGAAGCAAAGTTGTCTGAATGGGCCACATTTCTTAAAAAGACTATATAATATTTGGTGACATTAATATTACAAAAATTAATGTCAAATTTTTGCTGATCTTAATTACGTAAATAAGCATTGTAATGTTGCCATCCAAATGACTTTTGTGGCTGTTATCCATGATAACACACAATCAGGTGCAAAATGGCACTGCACAGTCTGAAATAAACATCAATAAGATTCTTATAAAAATGTAATTTTCATGGCACTTTTCTTTGGCTTATTTGAGGATGTATCGGTTGTGTAAAGTAACCCATACCTAAACCCTGATTTATGGACACCGGAATGGTTTACCTGGATGTTGATGCCCTTCACCATTAGGCCAGGGTTCAGCGGGAGTCGGCAGCTGCCACTGACACAGAAGAAGTGATGGACTTCTTCAAGCCCGTCTCGCAAAATAGCCTGTAACACACACCCAACAAGGGTCAGCAGGAAATGAGCATTACCACAAGTGTCATATTCAATAATGGCACACAACATGCTACATGATATTAGGGCTGGGCCATATGGCCAAAAATGTTATCACGATAAACATTTTCTTAATGGTCAATATTGGTAATTATCACAACAAATCATTATTTCTTTCCAGTTTAAAGGCTGATTTTTGCTCCTCAGTGAAGGCTGAAGAAACCATATGGTCAATTGTGGTTCTAAACTATTCTTTATTGTCGGTACTTGGCAAATATTTGCCAAACAGCATTTAATATTTCACAAATTTGAGGCAGAACAGGTTATTTTAAATCAGCACTGAAAAAATGCCTTCGCTTGCATTCTTCGTAGTGATTCAGAATTTTCTGTGGATTATTACTGCGTGGATTTCTTGTGAACTGAATTTTACTGTGGACTTTCATTTTGGATTTTATTGGATTACTCTTATTGGACAGATTGCTTTGGACTGACCTGCTCTCATGGTGAGTTGCCCTGTTGTTTTGACTGTGTTGTGTTTTGAAAAGTATAAATTGAAAGTATAAATTGCACTGTATACAGACTGCACTGTGAAGATATAAATCTCACTGTAGGTATGCCATAAAGTGCAGATATGTAAATAATTAATAAGTTATAGAACTGGATAGTGTAGTAGAAGATTGTGTGTGTGTGTCGTTGTCCGTTATGTGCTGTGGTTGAGGATTCTCACTGCTTGTGGGTAAAAACTCCTCCTAATCCGTTCAGTTCTTGACTTCAGGCTGCAGAGGCGTTTCCCTGACCTCAGTGGCCTGAACAGTTTGTGGGCAGGATGGCTGGAGTTCCTAGTGATCCTGGCAGCCCAGAATCTGCACCTTTCAGCATAGATGTCCTGCAGGGCTGTTAGAGAGGTTCTCATGGTGCGTTCCGCTGTGCGCACTACCCTCTGCAGGGCTTTCTGCTGCTGTGCAGTGCAGTTCCCATACCACACCGTGATGTTGTGAGTCAGGATGCTCCCGATGACTCCAGAATCTCCTCTGGATGTTGTTGGAGATCTTGAACCTCCTTAGACGCCTCAAGTGATAGAGGAGCTGTCTGCCTTTAGTGATGAGGAAGTTTGTGTGTATGCTCCAGTTGAAGTCCTCATTGATGTGGACACCAAGGTATTTGAAGCTACTGTGTTGGAAATGCAACTCCACTTTGTCCCTGTAGCGCCTCTTAGCCGCTTTCACAGCCTTTCTTAGACCGTATGAAGCGGCCTTGTAGCCTGACATATCGCCCGACGTGAGTCCTGTGTTGTAAGCAGTGGTCCTTGCTTTGAGAGCTGTGCGAACAGTCAAGTCTATCACACTTTTATTGAGTATCTGTCCATCCATCCATCCATTGTCCAACCCGCTTACCCGACTGGGTCGCGGGGGGTCCAGAGCCTATCCCGCAAGCAACGGGCACGAGGCAGGGAACAACCCTGGACAGGGGGTCAGCCCATCGCAGGGCACACTCACACACCATTCACTCACACAGGCACACCTATGGGCAATTTAGGAACGCCAATCAGCCTCAACATGTTTTTGGACTGTGGGGGGAAGCCGGAGTACCCGGAGGAAACCCCACGACGACACGGGGAGAACATGCAAACTCCACACACATGTGACCCAGGCGGAGA
>JAODLC010000133.1:28432963-28443029 GCA_026781145.1 Hippopotamyrus pictus | reverse complement strand
AAACAGCAGCCTGGCATAACAGTTCTTGTTTTCCAAATGAGACAAGGTGGTGTGGAGTGTTATGGAGATGGCATCCTTCATGGACCTGTTGCTACAATAGGCAAACTGGAAGGAGTCCAGACTGTCAGGGACGATGTGTTCTAGCACCAGCCTCTCGAAGCACTTCATGGCTATGGAAGTAAGTGCTACTGGGCGTTAATCATTAAGGCAGTCTATTTTATTTTTCTTAGGGACAGGGATGATGGCTGAGTGCTTGAAGCAGGTGGGGATAGATGAAACTTTCAGAGATGTATTAAAAATATCCGTAAAGACTGCAGCTAGTTGATCACAACATGTTTTTAAGACGCGACCTAAAACTCAGTCTGGGCCGGATGCTTTACGGATGTTGAGTCAGGAAAAAGACCTCCTCATGTTATCCTCGGAGAACCGCAAACAGCAGCCATGTGCACAGCTGTAAACTCCCAAGGCAGGTAAAACGGCCGGCACTTGATGATCAGACACTCCAGGTCCGGAGAACAGCTTTGTGAGATAACTTCCACATCCGTACACCATGTGTTGTTGATGGGGAAGCATACCCCGCCACCTCTCTTTTTCCCGGAGGAGACCGACTGATCAGTGCGGTAGATAGAGAAGCCGTCTGGCTGGACAGCCGAATCCGGTGTGCAGGCGGTGAGCCATGTTTCTGTGAGGCAGAAAACACAACAGCCACACAGATCTTGCTGAAGACGAAGTCTACCACAGAGATCGTCCAGTTTGTTGTCCAGAGACTGGACATTGGCCAGGAAAATGCTAGGCAGTGAAAGTCGTAGTCCACGGCGTTTCACCCTCGCTTGGATCCTGCCACGCCGGCCGCGTTTTCTCCTCCGCGTCCTCTGGGCATGATCGGGTGAGTCACGTCCGCCACCTTGGTTACGAGTTATTGTGGCGAGCAGGCCCTGGTCGATAACTTCAAAAGTCGCGACTTGTGCATTTGTTGGTCCGATGTGTATCAATGTTGAACGGTCGTACTTAATGAAACAGCGAACAGGCAGTACAAACAGGGACAATAACAAAAATACAGACACAAAAACGAAAAGTCTACGAGGAGCAGCACGCAACACGTCACCTCTCTCCGGCGCCATCTTGAGTTGATCCGATCCGTCAAATAGGTCTGGATTGGTACCGATACCGATCCAAATATCGGATCGGTGCATCTCTACTTCTTACTACACCTAAATTCAGATTATCCTCTATGGGTTGCAGGGTATTCTGTGTGACAGCAGCTACACTCTGGAATACCTCATAGCCTGTGAGAGGTATAGTCAGTTCACATTTTCAAGCATTAATTGAAAACTCATTTATTTTTAATGCATCTACCGATACATAACATTGTTGTTGTTGTTAGTTTGCTGTTGCTGCTGTATATGCATTTTATTGTATTATTGTCTGCATTAAGTATCCTTGAGTGTGAGAAAGATGCTATATAAATAAACCATTATTATTATTGTTGTTGCTATTGTATCGCTTTAGATATTAGTACAGTGATCCCCCGCTATATTGCGGTTCAGCTATTGCGTCCCCGCTATACTGCAGATTTTTCCCCTACCCATCACAGTTCTCGGAGATGTGTGTGCGTATATGTATATATATATATATATATATATATATATATATATATATATATACACACACACACACACACACACGTATACATTATATATTATTAATATTATTATTGTTACTCATATACTTAGCTCGACAACCGCATATGTGTTTACAAAGTGCGTTCTAATAAGTTTACATGTTTAAAGCATGTGGGAGGGGTATTTTGGGGGTTAAAATAAAAAAAAAAAATGTATATGGTCTTTCTATATTGCGGATTTTCACCTATCGTTGATGGGTCTGGAACATAATTTCCACGATAGATGGGGGATCACTGTATTCTAAATCATGTGACCCTAAAATGCAAATGGCTGGATGTACTGGTTAGCATGATGATCAGTAACTGAAGCAACTGCCACAGGGGGGCAGCACAACCATACGGCTCAAAGCCAACAATAATTGTTACCCCAGGGACCATACTCAAAACCTCCAAAAACTAAAATAATGCAGAGTATTCTTGCAAGCAGCAGCACCTGTTGTTATAATGGCATAAAAACAATCAATCTGCTGAAAAAATTATGACTTTACTCTTATCAGTAGTGTCAGACCTGACTAATAACTCAACTGGGTGGAGGCTATGTTTGCTCAAGCTCTGAGAAAATAGATAGGGTACAGATTGCTTCATTGCACTTCCTGTGTCACTCAAGTTTTGCTCCCACACTCAAACTCTACCACTCATAACCGAGTCAAAAGCACATCCAAAATGTAAAAGTGAATTTCCTTAAATTCCATTAAATAATTTAACAAAAAGCAACACATTACAGTGAGATTCAGGCCAACCTGGTCAATGCTATAATTCTCATATGTTAAACTTCTACTCAATTTCTAAATGAAGACTTGCATCTGAAATCTCCCTAAAGTAATCAGATGCAGTTTCTCAGAAATCTTAAAGATTGAATTAAACTCAGATTTATAGGTCACGCAAGAATTAGTGATTGCAGTTTACAGTATAACAAAACTCTTGAATTATGATGAGATACAATAGAGAACAGACACCAGCTACAAGAACAAAGTGAAAATAATGAATCAGCAAAAAATATTAATAACTGAGGCAGCACTGATGTGAAACGTAGTATGCAAACATGTACGTGCACACAAGCAAGCTGTGCCATAGTATGCATGGGCATAATGCCCATAATGGTTTGGTCCTGTGATTGATCAGTGGTGTGTAAATGGTGGTTCCCAGTCACTGATTAGCCCTTGAAGCTGGCAGCTCTATAGTAACTAAAGTACTGCTGCAGGATATAAAGGATCGACCCTGGTCATTTAGTGCTCTGGATGGGATAAAAGGTGGACCCTCTCCCTGCCTAGTTTTCTGGTACAGCACACGCTACACACTTGGCAGAGCCAAACATTTCAGCACCTGATCAAATAGCATTTATTATGGATATCTGGAGAGAGAAGTTCTGAGCTTTAGGCTGACAAATTAGACACATTCTATGTTTCTATGCTTATCTGAATGTTGAACAGAAGAGTACCCAGATACTGGACAGTACATTGAGCTAAAAAATGCAAGCAGGGACCTGATACCTATTTATAACTTTGCTAAAGTTTGACAGAAGATGGAGGTGCTTTTAACTACAAAATTAAACTCATTAGGACATGTGCCTATTTTGTCACTTTTAACAGTGTCTATCAGGTAAATTGTTTGCCGCCTTGCATATTCAATTTGTCTTTGATCCTGCCTGGAACAATTTAAAACTAATTAAACAGCCACAACAAAAATTCACCAGTCAAAAATCAAAGGTCAGGTCAGGGAGCATGCGCTTGATGCAATGTGTTGCTGCACCCACCCCACTAGAGGTCGACTGACATATCGGCTGGCCGATATATATCGGGCCGATATTTGGCATTTTTCAATGTATCGGCATCGGCCGATATTCTAGTGTAGTACGCTGATTTACAGACAGGCATGTCTGCGGACAGCCCAGTGTTATTGTTGTGGTGGAACACGTGACCCATGCTGCCTTGTGCAGAACCCCAGCCAGAAGTCCTGGGAGAAAATGGTAAGGCTTAAATGCAGAACTTTCAAAGACCTATTTATTTAACTATGAAATGTTGCTTTAAAAGAAAACGCAAGGGCTTTTGAAAGAGAACGCAAATTACACTGTCGTGAACTGAGGTAATGATAATGAGCCTTCAACCGACTGCAGCTTACAGGTAACGTTAAGATCATTGATTCTGACAGAGTTAGTTTTGTGCGCTTGTTGGTCGGCTCACAGACATTTTTTAATCGTTAAAAATCATTTTAATTGTTAAAATTTTAATTATTACCATATCAGCCCGATGTGATCAGTTCTGTTTTTTTTTCTTGTGCCGGAGAGTTTCACTGTGTGTGTGTGTGTGGGGCGGAGCAGGCAGCTCTCTCAAACACCGCAGCGTGTGTGAGAGTTGCGTTACTCTGCCCCGATCACAGACAGCGCCGTCCTTGGAGACACAGAGCTGCTTAAAACAATCCATGGCGGAGAAAACTGTTTGTTCGAAAGCGTGGTTACCATTCACTTGAGCTGATGCTGACAATGGTCCTTCTGTGCAACTTGTTTGCATGCGAGAGTGGAGATTCGAACAATTTGTCAGACGTCTAGATAAAAAGTGCCCGACTTTGCGCAGTTAGTTTCCTCATTAAACATGGCTATCCTTTATACGGGTTTATCCATCGACAAGTCACAATCACTAGAGGCTTACGTTGTCCTTGAATACAAGGCTGTGTAATACGACAAAGTTATTTTATTTTATTTTCTGCGATCGCTAGATTCTGATTGTGAATTTGGCTTGTAAGCCGTCTGTCTGCTAACAACATAAATAACATGTTAGTGAAAGGCTTTGGGCCTTGTACACTACACATCATACCATGATGCACTTAGTTACTACTGTTTTTTTCCTTTCAAAATGTACTACAGTGTAATTGTTTTAATGTGCATGGAATCGTAGAATGAATTGAAGATGAAGGCACTATAATAAAAATGCTAACCTTGCATTTTTCTTCTGTTTTAGTAATTGCTGTCTGATGGCTGAACAAAAATCTAATCCTGTATGGCAGCATTTCACCAAGCAAACACCAGGAAAAGCCAGGTGGAATATCTGCAGCAGATCCGGATCCGGTTGATGGTAGACTTCTTAGGTGTAAAAGCTCCAGTGGCGCAATCGGTTAGCGCACGGTACTTATACAGCAGTACAATTCAGAGCAATGCCGAGGTTGTGAGTTTGAGTCTCACCTGGAGCACACTCGTTTGGGCAGTGGTGGCTTGATGGTTAGGGAAGCACACTTGTAATCGAAAGATTGCAAGTTCGAATCCCCGACCAGCAAGGCACCACTGAGGTACCCTGAGCAAGGTACCGTCCCCAAGCACTGCTCCCCAGGCGCTGAATTAGCTGCCCCCTGATATGTCACGAAAGTCCCATATGAGTTAAATGCAGAGGACACATTTCGTTGTGAAGTTGCTGTGTTAACAATGACCACTGATCACCAAATTCTAATTCTAAAACCAGACTGCTCCAGTCGCTGACAGGTAAGCAAGTGATCACAGATCCTGTTAAGGATGACCCGAGCAAGGACCTTACCCGTCACCGAAAGCAGTGTTATCCCATTGTAGATGCCGCAATCCAGGCGATCATCCTTCCCTTTCCGGATAGAGACTACAACTCCCGTTTTCCAGTCAGTTGGGATGACACCTGACTCCCAAATGGAACGAAAGATTGCCTGCAATGCCAGGAGGACAGCCTTACCACCAGCCTTCCCTACCCCCAACTGATTCACCACCACTCGTTGAATCTCAGTGAGATTGGGTGGATCACAGTTGCCCGAAGGAACAGCTTCGGACCCAGAGATGTCCAACAGCTGTCCTAGCCAGAGGGTCAGCTTTAAACAATTGCTCAAAGTAGCCGGCCCAGATGTGTGTAATGCTTTGATTCTTATGTAAGCAGGATGTGGGTCACTAGACCACAGATGGTGTGTCACCTGCTCACAGATTCGTCTAATAAACACCTCCTAATCTGCCTTCAGAGCCCTCACAGCCATCCTTCTCAGTTCCTGGTACAGACTGGAGTTGCCACCATATTAGTCGTGCGCTGCGATTCCTCTCGATAATATCCAGGGTGCCCTGCAAGATGAAACATTCTCCAAGTAGGTGGTAGCCAACTGGATCTAAGCTGAATCTTCACAATAGCAATAACAAGTCTGTGGTCAAAATTCACAAACTGGGTAATGCAGGAGCCTCCAGCGTCTGCCCACAAGGATGTGATCGATCTCCTTCGCCATACCACCAGTACTGGAGTATCAAGTCCAACGATGCGGCTCAGGGTGTTGGAAGCAGGATCCAGCGACCTGCAGCCCCTGAACTTTGAAATTTGTCAAGGAACAAATGGAGCCACTTTCACCCTGGTCTCCGGACCCATGGGGACTGACACAATCCTCACAGCCAGCCATGTCAGTGCCAGTGGTTGTACTGAAGTCACCCATGATCATAAGAGTCTCACCTTGTAGGCACCCTTCAACCACCAAGTGAAGTTGCGAGTAAAATGTCTCCCTCAACAAGAGATCACTCACCATGGTTGGAGCATGCACTGAGTCAACAGACACAACACTCAAGGGGTGCCTTAGCCTGAGTCTCATAATTCGCTTATTGAAAGGAGTGACATCAGACACCATCGGAGGGAGCTGATCCGCTACAGCAACAGCTACTCTCTAAGTATGGCAGCCATCAGACTGACCAAACCAAAAGTAGTTATACCCACCTATAGAGATCTGGCCATTCCCCGGTGGTAGACTTCTTAGGTGTAAAAGCAGACTGCTCCAGTCACTGACAGGTGAGCAAGTGATCACAGATCCTGTTAAGGATGACCCCCTTGTGCCTTCCTGCAGGCGGCTGCAGCAGAGCTACTCCCACGGAGAGCAGAAGAATACCATGCTTGTTTAAATTGAGCAGTTGCGAGTTGTTTTATGGTGGCTGGAGTGCCAATCCCGCCACCAACCTCCAAAGAAATTGTTTCCCTGCAAGTTGGAGGACCACTTGCAGGGCTGGATGCAGTTTAAAGTCATACCCAGGACACAAATTTCAAAGCTATAGGGAAAATTAAAAGGCAGTCAAGTAAATTAGGAAAGATTTACAATACACTGCTCATAACTACTACTCAGTTGAAAAGGGGGCTGTCGGAACGATAGCATGTCATTCCTGGGACAATGCCATCATTTGTCCGGCCTGTACACTCCCATATTCACCAACCTGTCCAATTTCTCTGTGAAAGTATTGTGTTTTTACCTGAATGCTCCGTTTAGGTCTCAAGTTACACTCATTTATTGCACATTCCAATTATATGCAAATTAGTGCTGCACGATTAATCATATTGCAATCGCAATCGTGATGTCAGCCTATGCGATTACATTACAGCAAATGTTGTGATTATATTAAATAAACAAATGCATTCGTGGACGTAACAAGACATTCATTCTAAGAGTTGTATGGCCATTTTTATGCCAAAAATATAAAATAACCAGTCAGTCTCGTGTAGCGCATGTGCTTGTGGTCACGTTACTTTCCGCAGCACAGTGTGGAGACGGGAAAAAATGGATACAGAACTGACCGACACTTAACTTGTGCCCAGAAAAAATGCTACCTCTGTTATTTGGCGATATTTTGGTTTCAGGATATCGGACACTGAGCAGAAAGAAGTACTGTGCAAAATTTGCAAAACTAAAGTTGCTACATCGCGTGGCAACACGACAAATTTATATCAGCACCTGAAGCAACACAGAGAAAAGTATGATGAATGCATGGCGGTATAAGCCAAGAGTAGTAAAGAGGCCGAACAAAACAAAGCACAACCCAGTGTGAGCAGAACAAAACAACACATTATTACAGATGTGTTTTTGCAAGTCTCACGCCATATGAAAAGACATCGCAAAGATATAAAGAAATCAGTGAAATTCTTTTCAACCACTACGGATCTTTGGTCAAGCAGGACGACCGAGTCATATATTAGCCTAACCGTCCACTTTGTCGACGATGAGTTTGAACTGAAAAGCCGTTGCCTGCAAACATCGCATTTTCCCGACAATCACACGGGAGAGAACATAGCCAAGGGTTTGAGAGAGGCACTGGCTGCATGGGACCTCTGTGAGGATGGTTTGGTCGCTGTCACAACAGACAACGGCACGAACATCGTCAAAGCGGTGGCATTTATTCAATGGACTAGGTTCCAATGCTTCGGGCATAGACTTCATTTGGCCATCGGTAAGTTAAATTAATTTAATCTTTTTATACTTAAAGCTACTTAACTGTACGTTAGTGAGGACAGCTATTAACAGATTTATTTAAGAATAAATGGAAATACAGTGTAGAAATCGGTGCGTCACAAAGAACACTAGAAATGTCCCATTTAAATTATTTTCATGATTATTAGCACGACTCTAAAAATCAATAGGTTTAAAGGACACTGACACTTTTCTTTCCTTTAATCTTTTCTTCATCATTAGATTAAAAATGGTGAGTGATTTGATAAGAATATGAAAAACTGGGTGTTTGTTATAATTTTGTTACCGTTTTATGCTACTATCAATATGGAACTGAGCATGTTGTCAGAGTGTAAATCTGTGAATATTAAATGTTTTGCATTGTCACTTTAGTAAGTCTGTCTTTTTATCATTTACAGAAAATGCTGTGAAAGATCATGCACAATGGATTACCAGGGCTACTGGGATTTGCAGAAAGATTGTGGACCACTTCTCCCATAGTTCAAGTGGCCTTGAAGGAAGCCCAAAGAGAACTCAACCTTCCAGAGCATGCCATGGTGACAGACTGCTCAAAACGATGGGGTTCCACTCAGAAGATGATAGCAAGAGTCCAGGAGCAGCAAAATGCCTTGTCCAAGCTTCTATCTGCAGACCGTAAAGTTCGACACCTACTGCCCTCATGGCAAGATCTGGAGATCCTGGAATCTGTGAACAAGGCACTCAGCCCACTCCAGGGCTTCACGGATGCCCTGTCAGGTGAACGTTATGTGAGCATATCTTGTGTAAAACCTACTCTGCATCTTCTGAACACCTCAGTGCTGGCTGAAGAGGAAGAGGACACTAACCTGACCAAATCACTGAAATCAAAAATTCTGGCCTACCTCAACAAGAAATATGAAGACAGTGTCACACAGGAACTGCTCAACATGTCCTCTTTCCTAGACCCAAGGTTTCGAACACAACACATCTCTGAGCAGGAGACCCAGTCCTTAAAGGAACAAGTCATCACTGAGTTGATTGTGAGTAATATTATCAGTGTTTTTTAACTGGTAAGAATAGCCTGTAACAGATTTATAAAATGCAATGTTTTTAATTTCAGGACATTCACCAGCAGCCTGTAGCCCAGAGCACTGCAGCGATGGAGGATAACCCAGAACTGGATGCAGAAAATCCACCTGCTGCTAAAGCCAAGAAAAAAACCATGGCCAGTTTCTTTAAGAAAACCGCAAGCACAACATCAGCAGCATCATTTGATCCCATGGTGCAGTTTAGAGAAGCAGTAGCTGCTGAACTCAATGCTTACATTTACATGCCATGTGTAGACCATGAAGAAGATCCACTAAAATGGTGTAAGTCACAAAATAAACTTCCCTAGGCTATGCAAACTAGCACAGAAATATCTGTGCATACAAGCAACAAGCTCTGCATCAGAGAGAGCTTTTAGCACTTGTGGTAATATTGTAACAGATCATCGCTCCCGTCTGAAACCAGACAAGGTTGACATGCTTGTTTTTTTGGCAAAGAACCTTTCAGTTGCTAAATAAAATGTTTTAGAAAGAGAATTTTAATGTACCAGTTGGTCATTTAAAATAAGCGGAGGTTTAAGTTTTATTGAGAAACCACACTCCTGTCACGCCCGGCTCCGTGTGATCCTCATGTGTGCCACGCCCACCTCATTACCCCGTGTTTTTACCTGATGGATCTCACCTGTTGCTCGTTTCCCTCAGCTTGTCCAGTGTATTTAGTCCTTGTCAGAGTCAGTCTCCCCCAGATTAGTCATTGTATTGTCATGTATTGTTGCTTGATGTCAGTACCTGTCTACCCTCCGTCTACATTAAAACCCCGTTTCCCCAAACTTCCGGCTTCCCGCTTCTGCTTACCCGCTTGCCTGCCTGCACACCGGCGCTGATTGTGACAGAATGACTAATCTCTGAAACAAGCTGAAGTTCTCCCCATGGAGGACGAGGTGATTGCCTGGACGAACCAGCTAGATTGCCACCTGGATCCCGTAGCCCGCCGGCTGGTGGCTAGCTGCTGGAAGCTCCTGGACAGGAGGTTCCGCACTGGTGAGGAGCAGCAGCTCGAACAGGTGGACGTATACCTGCGACGGCTGAGGGAGAGAGCGGCAGTCTGGCTACCCCACCTGGGGTATGCCGCCGGGCAACCGCCCCCCGACTCACCACCTGCCACCCCGGT
>JAODLC010000133.1:28325149-28335844 GCA_026781145.1 Hippopotamyrus pictus | reverse complement strand
AAAACACCACTCGGGTTCAGATCAGGGGGGCCATTCCTCCCAATCACGCCCCTCCAGGTCTCACTGTCATTGCCCACGTGAGCACTGAAGTCCCCCAGCAGAACAAGAGAGTCCCCAGGAGGAGCGCTCTCCAACACCCCTTCCGAGGACTCCAAAAAGGGTGGGTATTCTGAACTGCCGTTTGGCGTATAAGCGCAAACAACAGTCAGGACCCGTCCCCCCACCCAAAGGCGAAGGGAGGCTACCCTCTCGTCCACCACGATAAACCCCAACGCACAGGCGCCCAGCCAGGGGGCAATAAGTATGCCCACCCCAGCTCAGCGCCTCTCCCCGTGAGCAACTCCAGAGTGGAAGAGGGTCCAACCCCCTTCAAGGAGACTGGTTCCAGAGCCCAGGCCATGCGTTGAGGTAGTCGGAATTCACAGCCTCGCACACCAGCTCAGGCTCCTTCCCCACCAGAGAGGTGACATTCCATGTCCCTAGACCTAGCTTCTGCAGCCGAGGATCGGATCGCCAAGGTCCCTGCCTTTGGCCACTGCCTAACTCACACTGCACGCGACCCCTATGGCCCCACCTACAGGTGGTGAGCCTATTGGAGGGGGGACCCACGTGCCTTGTTCGGGTTGTGCCCGACCAGGCCCCATGGGTGCAGGCCTGGCCACCAGGCGCTCGTCATCGAGCCCCAGCCCCAGGCCTGGCTCCGGGGGGGGGGCCCCGGTAACCCGCGTCCGGGCAAGGGAAATCGTGGATCCATGTTATAACTCATCATAAGGGGTCTTGTGAGCCGCACTTCGTCTGGTTCCTCACCCAGGACCTGTTTGCCTTGGGTGACCCTACCTGGGGCATAAAGCCCCAGGCAACTTAACTCCTGGGATCATTGGAACACGCAAACCCCTCCACCACAATAAGGTGTTAGCTCCAGGAGAGGTGAACGTAGTACCTTAGTACACAAATTTAATTCGTTCCAGAAGGCTGGTCGACTTGCAATCTGGTCAAGGTCCAGAGTCGAATGTCCCCATAAGAAATTAATTTAATCCATTCCAGACGCCCAAATAAATGGCTATTTAAACTTATCTACCTAAACTTATCTACCTAATGGCGGCTTACACACCCAACAGTGTATAACAGTGTTATAAATCTTTAAAAATGTTTATTTTGTTAAATGTATTAATAGTTATAAATGTAATTGCACGTGTTTGATTTAGTGAATACCATATCATGACCGTAAACAGTATCCTAGCATGCAATATCAGATTTTTACCAGACTTGTTAGTGTCTTAATTTGGTTTTGCAGTTCGTTTGCCTCTCGAAATAAAGAATATCGCTATGAAAGTACTAAAATATTTTATAAAACTTTTAATGTGGTTTGACTAGTTCATGTTTCTTGTTTGTCTCTCGGAAAAAATAATCTCACTCCAAATCTGCTAAAATATAAAAGCAACAACACACACCAGCGTGTTCATGGAGGCAACCATGTTTGTTCCGAGATGTGGTAGCTCGAACGGGAGTTGTTGGACGTGATGTCACTCAACTCGGAATTCCCGAGTTCTGAGAGAAAAACGAATGCACCATCGATATATATGGGCTTTTCAATCATGCGCACGCAATCATCTCGGATCATTTTTTTTCTATACAACGGCTAATGTGGTATCTTTATAAAAGAATTTCCTCCGGGAGCAATAAAGGATCTTGCCGATCGCGCAAAACCCTCTCTGTATGAAATTTTCTTCTTATAATAACTATTCATTCATGAATAGCAAGGCCATGACTGATTGGATTTCCACGCACGGACACTGATTACGTGTGCGAGCTTATCCTTGTTCACACAGAACAAACCTGCTCCGAGTAGGTTTGAGGATTTGGATGTGCTGCTATGACAACACATCTAGCAAGATCGAGTTTAGAAAAACTGACAGATTTAGGATCATGCCAAATCGTCAACAATTACATCCGGCTAAATTAATAATCCACAAACGAAAAATAGTACAGGAAGTGACGTCTTTCATTACGTTTATCCGACTTCCGAGTCGGAGAGAGATAATCGAACATTAGGGGAAAATGCCCCCCCCAAATATTCAGATGTGCTTACAATGTTTCCCCCAATGTAGCCTATATTATATTTATGGTCTTGGGGTCAAGATTTATTGTCATATATATGAAGTACAGGATGTGCTAAAATACAGTGAAATTCTTATTTTCCCATAATATATAAAGTCTAATACCTTCCGAAAAGCAGGGTCCTAGGATATTTCCAGCACAATTTGTTCAACTTACTGTACCATTTCAAGTAAATGAACTTTTGAAATCTATGTTTTTTTGTTATATTGACAGACCATATCTCAGAATTTTCCCATAATGCATAAACAAAAAAATCCGTTATTTGCAATCTGATACCATGATTTTAAGCGCAGATGATTTGACCATGTGTCGCCAAGGGGAGGTTATCATGACCGCAGCGATTATAACATTTATTATAATAATATTTAGTAGGATAAGAATTGTTTCACTGACATAATTGTGTATATTTAGCTTCACAGAGACGTTTTATTACCGTAAATAAAATACGTGTACGAACACATATGGATGTTTGACATGTTTTATTAGATTATTAATGTATATTCAGCTCCTCAGCGTAATTACATTAATAAAAGATGTTTACAAATCTTTTGGAAAAAGTTGTGTCTGGATTACATGCAATAAAAAGAGGTCTGCAATTAAATGCATATCATTAAAGTAAAATCCTTAATATTATTGATTTATCATTGTAATAATTGTTAAAATCATGCCGGTTAAGCAAACATGCAGCTAAAGAGCTAAATACATGGTATCAAATGGTAAAACATTGCTATCGAACTAAATATAACTAGATAAGCTAACAAAACAATATTCATGTTTTTGCACAATTAATGCACACCTTTGCCAAACATTCATAAATATATTTTGTTGACGTGAACGCTTGCAGCAGGGTAACTTGAAACTGCATCATTGGCCAAACAGTTGAGAAACACTTAACAGGGGGGTGGAATTTGGACTGGGACGCACGGTGGTGACATCACATTGTAAACAACTATTTATATCTTGGAAACTAAAGCGGCATAAACGATTAATACTGGTTCAGTCGAAGTCAGACGCAAATGTGGGGCCAAGGTCACTGTGTTTGTCTTGTCAAGTGACCATATAAACAAGCATTTGTGTCTATGTCTCAGAAACTAAAGCAGGACAAACAAAAATTTTAATGGCACAAATGACTGAGACCGGTTTGGTTAAAATCAAAACATATGAGGGGGCAACTTCATGCCAGTTGCATGCTTCCAGGAGTTAAGGATTTTACTTGTCTTGCAGCAAGACAAGGCTGTAGATTTAAAAAATATCCGGACATGGCTGTTGGTAGCAGACCAAAACAAACATTTCTGACCAGAATTTGCTATCCACATTGCAGATTACCTACTGAGGCGATTGGTCCTGTTAACAGCAGGCTGACACTTTCTAAAGAGACTGCTAATATCAGATTATTTTCAGGGTAAAGGATCTCTGGGAACAGATTATACATCTTAGCTACATACAGAAGTGTGCAAGTTTGTAGAAACTCCTCAAAGGGGAAGCCCTGCCAAGATTCAGACACAAGTGTCTCTTACCAAAGGGAGTAACTCCAACCACATTATCAATAAGGAATGGTCTTTTAGCCAAACAATTAAAATCACTACAGTGAAACTGAGACTTACATTTTATACCAACAGTACCAGTCAAAGGTCTGGACGCACCAACTAAAAAGAATTTGATTTTTCATCAAGATCATGACCCTAAGCACACCTCAAGCTTATATAAGTATTGTATTACATTGTGAACAAGGAAAAACATGGAGTTCTGTGACAGAAGACCTGGCCCCCACAATCCCACAACTGAAATGAATTGGGTGGAAGAGTAAGAAGATGGTAGTCAACTTGTGCCCAGAACTTGTGGAGATTCCTTCAGGACTGTTGGAGAAGCATTCCAAGTGGCTACATCTGGAAGCTGGTTGAAAAAATGACAAGAGTATTCAATGCTGTTACTGATGCAAAAGGGGGCTATTTTGAAGAATCTAAAATTTGAGAAAATTGAGATAGTGAACACCTTTCTTAGTCCTTAAAATATTTGTGATGTATTGCTTCATGGCATCAAGACCTTTTAGTAAATGGTGAATAGTATAGCTAAAATAGAGGCAAATTTATTAAAAGCAGGTGTGTCCAGACTTCTGACTGGTACTGTTCAAAGATGGGCATCCTGTTCAGGGTATACCACTGCCCTAGGCCCCTGCCTATGAGGCTGACCAGCTTAAGCAGTTGGAAGATGAATGGATGGATTATCTGAACTCTCTGAAAATAAGCCACAAAACATTAACTTATCAACAGCTACAGTCAGCACTCCAACCCTAATGCTGCATGAACCAGACCTTTCTTCCACTCAAAAAACATCTGGGTTTTTGGTTGTTGTGGTCAACAACTGATATGCAGAACAGCACGGATTTTATTAATGGGTGAATAGACTCATCTTTTATTTATCCATGAAATTAATATTTAATTTACAGAAAATAAAATTTAACCCAAAGCCCCAATCACCCTCTCACAACGTTCTTAACCAAAGCTTAAAATTTGTGGGAATAGAACATATCCGTTATTAAACATAATTTTAAAATAAATAAATAAAAATAAAATCAGGGAAATTTCCAAAGTGGGACCTGTAACAAAAGGATTGCATGGTGTAGTATTTCATTGATGAACTTGGTCTCCCACATTCCGGCTTTAAATGCAACACACATGCTTTATCCAAACAACAGTGACAAAAATAAGCAAAGAGATTTTACTTGTATGCAGTTAGTTCACACTTCTGCCAGACAGGTACAGTATGACAATGTCTCACATTGTTCCATCCATACTATATACAGATTGAGCACGTCTTAAAATTAAAAGTTAAAAAAACGAACCACATATTAATGTTTATTTGAAAATACTTTAGCCCACCTTGCAAGTGTTAGCTTTTAAATATCCATTTTCCACAAATGTACATACAAATAAATTTACATGGCACTAAATTCAACAATTCATATGGCTGTTGAGGATTTTTCAGTACTGATGTCATACGACAGGCTTGAAGTGTCTGATGGGAAGAGAGGCTTTTCAAATCTACATTTTCCATTTTCTGCCTTTTCCATTTCCACCACTTCCAGAGCACCTGTTAATATACACAGCTCATCTTTGGAAGAAGGCACAACTGCGGGGATATTTCACATTCCAGAGCCAGGCCCAGTCTGCACCCAGTTCCTGTCCTCAATGGCTGCAGATTCGGGGAGATTGGATTATCTTAAGAATTTCCAGCTGAAATACCAGGCAGGTCAACTCACTATACAAAAAATGCAATAAAGCTCCGGAAGTTTAAAAAAAGAGCTTCAGCAAAAATAGAAGCCAGCCTATTCTGAAGCTGCGACAGGCTAGCGGCCTGATACAGGTCCCAGACCTCTCCTCCAATATTCCAAACATTTTTGAAGATTAATTATGGGCTTTAAAACGAGCAAATGATTTGAAGGTCTCTTCAAGGAAGGGTCTGGGAACCACCGTTTCATAAGATTCAGGTTTAATGCAAAGGCAAATAGGTTCCTGATGTTGATCATGCATCATAAAAAAGCAGAAGTGCGTAATGTAGGTCAACACTACCACATTCATGGCCATTCCAAAACTGGCCCTCTGACATGCAAGATATTAGCAAGAAATCTTACTGGCAAGAAGCCATGTAAATTTCACTCTGAAAGCAAATATTTAAACCTAAAATAGTACTACAATCCCAAATTTCCAATAATGCCAAAGTAACAGGCAAAAGCATGACTGACAGAGTGAAGATAATTATTGATTTGCTTAGCAAACATTTTTATTAAAAAGCAACACTTTTGTCGAGATGTTTACTGAAGCAACCTGGGCAAGCACTGTAATTTATGATTAAAGCAATCCGTCAGATTATGTGAACATGCAACCATTATGTCGGAAGTACTTTTTCAGTCACTATATCTAATGGCTGTGCAAAAATCAAAACCAACAATTTTAGGTATACTGCTTTTTCCTATGTGAGGAAGTCCTTTAACTCTTCAACACACACACACACACACACACACACACACACACAAATGTATACTCCACATAGTACAAATAATGAACCAGGAAGCGAGATCCTGTTCCCCAGTCTTCTTGTGCTTGCATTATTGCATCTGTCTGCTAATGGCCGCCAAATCATCCCTGCCGCAACTCAACAAGTGTTTGTGGTGTTGCAAAATGGCAAATAAAATATTTTGGAAATCCATTACCAGCTTCTCCTCAAATGACAAACATCAAAGCTCAATGACTCCAGTTGGAGTGGATGTGGGGCGTGGCAGGGCAGGGCAGCCACATAGCCAGGCTGTGCGGTTCTGAGGGCACCTCAGTCAGCATACTGCTGGTAAAAGGCTAGCTTGACCCGTTCGATGTGGTGACATAACCTGACTGCCGGCCCCAGCTTCAGCTCCATGCACTCCTGCACAGTAGAGAGCGTCAGCAGCAGCAGGGCCTGCCCATCAATCTCCTGGAGACATATACAACCTTGGTCACCAGTCGTGCAGGAGATCAGGGTCGAGAAAGTCGCACGTAGTCAAACATGGGTAGAGGGTTAGCTTATTTATGAGCATTAATCAGTAAATAAGAATAGCTACATGCAAAGCCAGTTAACTAAATGCCATTTTTGGTACCTGATCAAAGAAGATGCGTGCTAGCGGAGCACAGTCAGTAGTGCGAATGAAACGCACCACATCTGCCACACTCCATTCCAAGGGGCTGCTGTCCAAACACAGCTTCTGGGGACAGCCAGACACAAAGAGATTAACAGACACATGAGGAGCTTCTATGGTTTTCAAGAGAGACTAAGCCAGCAGGACATTATGTGAAGCTCTGATGGGTCTGAAGGACTTGGTACTAAAACTCCATATCCCACAATACCAGGCCTGGAACTACAGAAATATTATTAGGGTACAGCACATTTACAAACAAATGAACCTCAACTATACTATAGGTAAAGTGATGCGCTACAGTAACCCCTTCACATATACAATGTTAGGAAGGCTAACTTTAATGGTATGAGACTGAAACTAGAAACTGTAAACTGGATGGAGTTAAATAGCAAAACTGTTGAAGAGGCATGGGGATTTTTTAAAAGTACATTGTTGCAAGTGCAAGAGGACTTCATACCCGTTTCCTGCAAAACTAAATCTAGGAAACTGCAACCAAGGTGCTTTATTACGGAAATTAAGAATAAATTCAGGAGGAAAAAGGCCTTCTTCCACAAATGGAAATTAACTAATGATTTCAAAATAACGCACTCTAGATCTTGTAGCTCCACTTAAGAAGATAAAGCACAGAGATAAGAAACCTGCCCCCTGGTACGCTGATCACACACGTGAACTCAAACAGTGATCACGCAAGCTAGAGTGCAAATGGCATTCAACCAGGGGTGGAACTAAGGATGGGGCAGGCGGGGCCACCATCCCTGGGCCCAGGGCCCTCCCCCCAGCCATAAGAGGCTCCTCCCATATACTAAATACACACAAAATTATTCTGATATAATTTCACCCAAGCTCTTGACAGGCAGAATATATTACTTACACTTTAACTGTGACTTTGAAAGGTTAGGGTTGCCCAAATATTTGTGAATTTTCACATTCCGGGGATCTTTGGAACGTAACCCTCATGAATGTGAAGGGGTTATTGTATAGGGCAGGGGTCACCAACATGCCCCCAAGGACCATATGAGTCACCAGTGAACCTGTTCTAAAAATAGCACAACTCACGAGTGAACAGCATCAAAATAATTTCATAAAATGTAATTTTATATAGATATGAAAATGACAATATCTTTAAAAAAACACTTAAAACATGTTTATTATACACGACGTTTAGATAAGTTTAGGAGGGCGTTTCAAACCCGTAGCCCTTCGTATGGCTCAGTACCCATGAAGTAGCTCTCAGTTTCGCAAAGGTTGGTGAGCCCTGGTATAGCGGAAAGAATCAATACCTTTGTAACAGGGGGCTTGTTCTCATCGTCGAAACAAGCCGGTGAGTGGGTCTTGCGACGACGGCGTCGGTGGGGAGGCGTCTCCACTGGAGTTGGCGACACGGGCTGGGATTTCCACTCTGACTGCTCAGAGTCATCCAGCAGCTCTGAACTGGAGTCTTCACTCAGGGAATCTTCCTCATCCAGGTCATCCTCATCTTCACCACTAGCCTGTGGGAGCAGAGTCCAACAGAATGCTTAAGTGTGGAGCGGTAAGCTATATCTGTGACACTTGTTCGTGTGTGTGCTTGTACGACACCTGCGGAGAGCCACCCGGGGAGGTGTCAACAGAAGCCGAAGACCGTTTCTTCTTGTGAACAAAGCAGTGCTTCCTCTTCTTCCTCCGTCTTCCTGCTCTCTTCACTCCACCCTTCAGATTGGCTTGCCCCCCTGGTGGCCGCCCCACCTGCTTGCTCTTCTTACCATAGTAATGTGCTGCAGACACACATACACAGGAAGAGAAAATGCATGCGAGATTGAGATAAGGCATAACAGGACAGAGAAAGGCAATCTGCCTCGAGTCACTGACTGTATTTGGTCTTGGTGAGAATGGCGCAGTTTTCCGAGCAGCGCTCCAGAACCATGAGAGGTCCAAACAAATTGGGGCAACACTCCAGCTTCATGCAGGTCCTCCGGCAGAACTCGGCCACTTGGTCTGCTGTCCTCACCAGTTCCACTGTGGCCCGGTAGCTCTTGCCCCTGTACCTGGGAGACAGATACATGAATCTCAGGTGAGACCAGAAACATGAATCTGAAGCATTTTCTTTTTTTTTTTGGGGGGGGGGGGGCAGGCATGTAAAAAATGTTCAATTGTGAAGTACAGGTCCAAGACAGATTCATTATATTAATTTATTTGTAATTTTTATTTACACTGACTTACAGTATAGAAAAGGGCTATCATTTATCTGTGCGCCCAGGGATTTGAACCCACGACCTTTGCATTACTATCGTGATGCTCTAGTTGTTGAGCCACAGGAGTTGTACAGATATCAGACTCACTTATTAATTTCAATCTCTGAAGTCTATAAGAAGTCAGTCAAACCCAGAGAACCGCAACATTGTCTCACTTGGCCTTGAGCGTCTCTCGGTGCCCCTGCCATCGCATGTCCTCATTCAGCTGCAGCTCCCTCAGCACCCGGCTGGGCTTGTAGGCTGTGTTGATTAAGAGCGTCAGCACCTACGACCATCACGAGAGAGGAAGGAGGGAGTGATGGAGAGGGCAGCCTCAGAGATGCAGCGCCTACGGACCGGCCCAGATCGGCCCAAGCATGCTCTCACCTCTTTCAGCACCAGGATGCAGCTGCCGGGTCCCACACACTGTGGCAGCTCGGCGATGCGGCCCTTATTCAGGTAAGGCCCAGAAAAGCACCGATGGTTAAAGTAGATCTTGGGGCAGCTGTACTTCCCGTTGTTCTGTCCCGCTGGGGCAGAGAAAAGCATGGTAAGACCGAACAGCATACAGGCCTCTGCATGGGCAGGCATACGGACGGCTGCCACACACCATACTCCGACTGGCTGCTGGCCTGATGCCTAGGTGCATTTGAAGGCGAGGCTTTGGGTATATCCCTGCTGCGAAGAGGAGCAAAAACAACAGGTAAGGGGGGGGGGAGCCACCAAAGCTACTGCAGCCACCATAACTGGGCCTCATACTTACTGCTTCTCCGGTTGAACCACAGCCACTCTCCTCTGCTTCAGAGCTGCAGAGAGAAAGAAAAACGCTCTGTAATGATCACAGCCTTCAGGACCGCTTGGTCGGGAGTCCTCCGACCACACGAGGCGCACTTTCATTTCACTTATAGCTAGATTGTCGTTTGCTGAAAAGCAGGCCCCAGCAGCAATTCTGACACTCTCTCTCAGTGCAGATCATTTTTATCAGCTTGGCAGAAGTAACTGAAAAGAGAAGGTGAAATGTGAGGTGCTGGAGTGGGAGACCTTAGATCAGGAGAGGTTCTTCTGTTTCAGACACCCACCTTTGGGTTTGCGGGTGTGCTGGAGAGGATACCCGTTGGTCTCACACCAGCTGACCGGGAAGATGTCCATGGAGTCAACATGGATGATCACCTCTGGAAGTGATTCCTTTAGGCCTGGACAAAAATACGTTGAAATGTAACATCATGTTAATCCTGGATATTCTGATAAGTTCAGCTCCAGTGGTTTAGGCCACCGTGTCAGTTGTCTGTAAGGAGTATAGATGTATAGACAGACAGTAAGGTTCAGCCACAGTAAAAGTAAAAAAAAAGAACATTGCTGAATTCCTCAGCTCCTCAGAAAGCTTCTGTTTCCTGTCCTCCACGTGTATGATACAGGTACATCACTAAGAATCCCCATTTGGGCTCAAAACAAAGCTGTTGATAAAGCCATCATGTCATTAATGGCACTTCCTTAATATAATTTTTTCAACTTCTGTTACCTGGAGTCTCAGTGAGAAATGGAGCATATTTTTTTTACTTCGAAAATAGAATACTTTTGTTAAAATGATCTAAATAGTACACAGTAAAAACTGAATCACACTGAAGTACCTCGGTTCTCGAACTCACTAGAACTCGAATTTCTTGAAAGTCGAACAAACCAGTTTGACCTAGAACTCGATCT
>JAODLC010000133.1:28306180-28325049 GCA_026781145.1 Hippopotamyrus pictus | reverse complement strand
ATACAGAGTAATAATAAAAATAAACAATGGACCGGATTCAAAGTTTTTATTGTCATGTACAGACTACAATGCAATTGACGATTAACCAAAAAAAGCAGCGCAACATTACAGTAAATAACAATAAATAAACCAGTAATTTACGTGTACTATTAGAGCACTTATGTCATTTATTTAAACTTTATTTTACCAGGTAAATTAACTGAAAACCAGTTCTCACTACTTTACGTGATATTCGGGAAAAATAGCAGATTATGCATCGGAACTGCCTGGGATACAAACGTCATGCGTGTAACTAAATTCTTCAGCCTATAAGGGCAAAGGTGTATCGTCACAGAGGCGGTTACAATTTGTGCAGCCGGGTGAGAGGTCGCAATGCATCTAACCGTAATGCACTGCGTCAGGATCAGAATGCATTGCTTTAAGACAGCGCTGTAAGCAAGTCGAACACACCCAGTGACCGGACTGGGGAAACAAACTGAAACGAGGACCTAATACAGAGGACTAATGACAACAACCAGAAACACCTGATCACATGGGGATCCCACACGAGGTTAATGAGGGGGTGTGGGAGACGGAAGGAGCGGACGATCGGAGCAGGATAGGGGTAGTGTTGGGATAAGATCTTTATCGTTTTGGATGCCATTAAGAAAAAAAACGCTCTTCTTGTTTTATCCTGTTCATTTTGTGCTTAAATGCTTAAAAAAAAAAAAAAAAACCACAAAAAACACATATTTAAGTGTAATTTTGAGGGGTCAGGAACCAATTAATTGGTTTTCCATTATCTCTTATGGAAAAAATTCGATCAGAACTCAAAATTTTAGGATTCGATCCGGAGTCCGGAACGGATTAAGTTCGAGAACCGAGGTACCACTGAATATATGAACCGAGTTGTAACATTGCTGAAATTACTTGTCTGAGGGAAGAGATGTTTCCTCGAGAATTAGAGACCACAGCCCTTTCATTTACTTGTATTCCCTCAATTAACCTCCCCCCCCATTTGCATCGGGAGAGAGAGTGAAAGACATATTGAGAGAGAGGAGAGAGAGTGCGAGAGCTCCTACCTTCCAGGTTTAGCCAGATGTATTGACCTCTGACCTTGACGATGGTTGCCACATGGATGTGCTCAGGGGATAGAGGGTTCACAGCCTCCAGTTTCATGGATTCCCTGAAGCTATGAACTGATGACTTCTGAAAGATGGAAACAGTCAGACGCCAAATCAGCTGGGATGCATGTATCTTCCATCATTCCTCAGGAGATACAGAAACCAATTACTTTAATAACAAATAACTGGCATGAGACCTAATGCCACACGCAAGAACAATTCTGTGTCATAGATTTGTGACTGAGTTATCCCTGGTCATAGATTTGTGACTGAGTTATCCCACCATCTACAACATCACACCGGAGTTGGATAGTGAGTCAGTCTAGCATTCAGCATCTCCGGCTCACCATTGGAAAGCAGTGCTGGGGTGCAGCTTCTGTCCCACATTGTTTCAGGTAGTCAGCCCAGTCAAAGTCCTGCCCTTGGTACCCTACATGGAGACACACGTGGATTCAGTGGGCAGAGGCATGGCTACAGTGAAAATGACCAAACGTGGATTCAGCAGGCAGAGGTATGGCTGCAGTGAAAATGACCGAACGTGGATTCAGCAGGCAGAGGCATGGCTACAGTGAAAATGACCGAACGTGGATTCAGCAGGCAGAGGCATGGCTGCAGTGAAAATGACCGAACGTGGATTCAGATTAATGACTAAACCATAGCTTCCTGCAAGGGATAAAGCTTCTCCATTTAGTTTATTATGCTGCTGCACAAACTGTAGTTAATTTAAATACCACAACTGACTTCTCTTTAAAGCAGGACTAACTAAGATCTCACAGCTATCTTCTCAGCTCGTATTTATGAACACAAGAAATTTACAAATTGGGGGGGGGGGGCATTCGGCCCATCAAGCTGATTTGGGGAGAATTCAGCTATTAGCTATTAGAATTCAACTTATTAAGTATAAGTTATTAAAATCTTATCCAACTCAGATACTCTAACTGCACGCTGTGTAAAGAAGTGCTTTCCAAAATCAAGTTTAAAATGTTCTCCCGCTAATTTCCACCTATGGCCACGAGTTCATGTATTTAAAGTAATATTGAAGTGACTATTTGGTTTAACAGCATCCAGAACTGCTAGAATCTTATATACCGGGATCATGTCCCCCCTTAGTCTTCTCTGCTTGAGGCTGAACAGATTCAGCTCAGTTAAACTCTCCTCATAAGACATTCCTCTAAGACCAGAAAAAATTCTTGCAGCCCTACGTAGAACCCGTTCTAAGGCAGCAATGTCCTTTTTAAGGTGAGGTTACCAAACCTGCACACAATAGTCTACAAACAAAGTTTTTGTGTCTATCTCACAGCTATTTTCAGTTACGCTGTCCACTGCTCACTCCATAACAGTGACAGTGCACGTGTAAGAAGAGTGTCATGTGCAGCTATTTCTGAACCACCCTCTAAAGCTCTCCAGCGGCGTCTGCGGAGGCAGATGGGATGGGCCCCCTGAGCTGGATCCATCACCTGGTGGGGGGGTTAGCTGGATGCCGTTCTTGAAACTCCACTGCACGGGCAGAATCCCTACGCTGTCCCGGTGGCACAGGAAGGCGGGCCCTCCACCTCTCCCACTGGAATTCCCCCTCAGATCATCCATCTCCACCAGAAAGTACATGCTGGTAAACACCTGGAGAGAAGAGGCAGGTGATGCTCTGCCCTCGATCATGCTGTCCGTCTCCGGCTATATATTCACCAGTTCAGTTGTCGTGGACCTTTTTTGTTCCTACTATTAAAACGTCAAGATGACTGCGAACATCTAGAAGACCTTCTGGCCAGTCTGCACTTGTAAGTGTAGGAAACAAATGCAGATATGAGGTTACCTTGGTGACGGTGGCAGGGCAGATGTGGAAAGGAGCAGTTGGATCTATAGCCTCTAGCTTCATCCCCTCAGTGAAGCAATGGACCGAGGTGGCTATCTTATCCTGGACGCAAAACAAAGACAAGAAATGTAAGAAATGCGCATTTATCACTAAAACTAGATTCACACTTTACTTCCTTCAGGTCCTAATTAAAATTAATGGAGTTTATAAAGGAACACCATAGGAATCTAAGCTGGTAGCACTAAGAAACAGGAAAAAGAAACATACAGTACCACATGATCACCAAAGACACAAGATGGCAACACCCGCAAGGCAAACAAAGAGCAGGTCAAAATAAAGACAGAAGTTAAAGTTTTTTTATCATATACTCATCAATGATATTCTTACGGGTGTGAGATTTGACAATATTGTACAACACGATGTACATTCTATTAGTTGCAGTTCTATGACTCATACACGCATCTGAAGTTGTTTTGTCAGTCAAATCCGTTTTGATACACCAATAAACCAGTAACAGCAAACAGTAGGCATTACCTTAGATTTCTTCCTCTCTTCCCTTTTGTGCCCTTGTCTCAACACGCAACATGCAACGCATTCCCTATTTAGCAACATAGTGGTATGGATGATATGGAAGATTTGGTTCATAAAAAGAATTCAACATAAGTAGTATTTTTTCTTTTAGGGTTATATTTTTAAAAAATAGGGGAAATCATTTGGTTGTACTCTTCAGTAAATTGAAAAATATTCTTAAAAACCAACATGAAAGAATTGTGATTAGATCTTGGATAATAATCCTGCCTGAAAAAAATCGCGATATGATGCCATATTGCCCACCCCTAGGTATTCTTAGCCAGCATCTGTTAGATCACTGTATTATCTTAAAACATTGAATTTTGTTCTTATAGCTCAGCACACCCAAGCCTCTGTTACCCATAAATCTTTGCTTATATGAAAAAACACACTCTGGGAGTTGGTGTAGTTTCATACAGAAATGAGCAGAAATGTGACCAGACAGCTGGATCTGGGTCTAAAAAGCACTGGTCAGGTCGACATAGCAGGCCTGTCTAGGGCACAAACCTTGAGCTTCAGCCCCTCAGCCACCGTCCCATCATGCATCTGGTTGCTGATTTGCTGCCGAACTTCATCCCACTTTGCATCGCCCTGAAGGTCTCGGATAACTGCAATACAGCAGAATAAGCTGAACAGGCAGGGGGTAGAAGAGGGCGCACTGGGCATTCACTATACACTGTAAAGACACACCGTCTGCTAAGCACACACATGTTTGGAATAAACAAATACACTCTACAAACAAACAGTATAAACTCACATGTAAACAAAAGGCAGTAAATGCCCACACATATGGAGTAAACACATACAGTTTACAAATCCACTGTATACATGTACACACTCTTCAAGGGCATAAAATTACATATAAAAAATGTTAAATTATGCAGACAACTTATAGGTTACTATTTAAACTATTACAGAAAAGCACATTTCCATTTTCTAAATCTCTGAGATGTGTGGGTGTGATTTTTCTATTCCCTACTTAATGTGTTCTATATTTCCACTACAAACATCCTTCAGTTTTACATAATTCAAATATTAGCATCATTCATATCATGCCTACTTTCAAAAATGTGTACAAATACGATCATCGTTGCACCACCAATGTGGTTTCAAAAAAAAAAAAATTTGCTTATAGTCTGACTGCAGTGTAATAGCAACACTGACCAGCAGGGGGAATGAGGACGCAGCCATGCTCTTTGGCCCAGCCAGGTGGGTGCAGCAGCGGGTGCAGATAAAAGAGCCAGATCTTGCCATGTGTGGGGGCCATCCCCTCGGTGCCGGCATAACGGAGGCACAGCCTCCCCCCCACATTGTCCTCGATGGTAGCTCCCCAGGCAGCAGCGGTATCGGCTGAGTTCTGCAGCTCCACACTGGCCCCCGGTGCCAGCAGATCCAGTGGGTTCTTCCCACGGTGAGGCTGTCAGGATCAGTGAAGGCATGGATGTGCAAGTCTGCTTTATCCTTTCATCCCATAACTTACTAGTGGTTATCTGCCTTTGTTTAATTTAATGGATCCTTAGTTGGTCAAATGCTTTGACCCTAAACTCCAAGTCTGCCACAAGTACTATTCTTTTAATCAGTGCAAATATTCATCTGACATACCACCCCCAAACAAAGCAGAACATCTCTCGGACCCAGCTGTATAAAAGCCTGTCTTTCACATCAGTTCAGCCCTGTCCAATATCTTTGCCAGTGCCATATACTGCTCAACCTGTCTAGTCCCCATCATTATCCAACAATCCCACGGGGCACCCATCCAGAGCTCACCCCATCCAGCAGGTTGGCAGGTACGCTGCAGGCCTCTGACAGCACATTTTCCAGAAGAGTCTCCCAGTGCTCATGTTTCTCTCGGATGCCTGAGGGTAACAGGATAAAAGAAAAAGCAACCAGAGCACTATAAGCAATGAGGAAATGATACAGGAAATCACAAAAAGCCTCCCTTTCTGTCTCTCACCCTCTGGAGGCTTCATAGGCCGGCCCTGCTGCCGGCTCCAGCCAATGGGATGCAGGTCTGCGGTCATGATGTCACACCAGAAGTCGGCTCTGCGGTCATCATGGAAGCCCTCGTAGCGCAGCAGCAGCAGCTGGCCACAGGTGGTGATGATGGTGGCCACCCAGTAGGTGTCAGGTGAGTCACGCAGGGGCACCTCCAGCTTCATGCCAGGGCTGAGTCCACTCTGCAAGCCCAGGTCCACCTGGGGGTGGGCAGGCCACATTACTCCTATAGAAAAGGTGGTGCCAGTAGTGCTGCATCAATGACCCCCACCCCAACATTCTTCTATTTATCTGGAATTATGGGCTGCAGGAAACAAAAAATCCATTCTACTATATAAACATTGGGGCACCGTGAAGGGGGGGGGGGGAGAACTTCCTAGAGCTCCTGAGTAACAGGGGCCCTAAAAAATACAGAACATAATTAGAGTCATCTAGGTTGGGGCCCAGAAGCTGCATTATCACCACCCCTGTGTACAAGGAACAAATAAAAAAATAATAAAAAACATTCATCAGCAAGTAAAGTGTGTCACAGTTTGTCAGACTCACATGTTTGAAGGCAGAGTGGGGCACAGCAGAAGCTCCCTGCTCCTCGAGGTACTCCTCCCAGTTGAAGTCAGAGTCTTCCTGCCCCGAAGCCCCCTCTGAAACATACTCGCATGTTACCCATGTAACAGTCCTCCGTATCACTGCTTATGCATCAACTTTTCACATTGCAACCTCTTACAGAATATTTCATTTGCTTCATTTGAAACATAAAAACAGAAAAGTCATCTCACCAGCCTCCAGAAGACCACAATGCATGATGGATAACAAGCAGGAACCCTGAAATCTTTCTCCTGCTCCACAGTCCACCTGCAGTAAAGTGGGGAGAAAACATGAAGTTGACGGCATCGTACTACAGACTTGCCCCTCCCACCTTTTTTAAGGGTGAAACTGTCCTCTATTCTTCATCGCCCTGCCCCTCTCTTCCAGTGGCTGTATGTTGTTGTTCTTTGTTCAAGGACAAATTATGGACACCACAGATCTGGGCATCAATGAATTCTCTCTCACTGGAGAGGTTACATACGTCTCATTGTTCACTAGCAGCTTTGTATTTGGCCGGGTGAGAAATGAACACTGCTTTTAAAGGGGAGGCTCATCTTAAAGGTACAGGAATACCGGCAACCTTCAGGCATCTGAATCACTCCAGTAAAAATATCCAGCAGTATTAAAGGATGGGTAGAACTGTCAGCTCAGCAAGAGCTGAAATAACTCACATGTGCCCTCCACCCAAAACCTGGCTGAAGGCCCTGTCCCAGCGCACTTCCAAGGAAATACATACATATCTGTGTGACAAAAATGACACACCTTAGGAAAGGTTTGACAGTGGAGAGTGGAAACCCAACAGCAGACACCTCGGAGAAACACCCCCTGAGCTGAGAGTCATCTCACTGTTTTAGCCTGCTCTGAAACACCTTCTCTACCTTCATTTTGTGGGCAAAACCAAGAAAACTTCCAAACTCTCTCCAGGCCAGAACCACATTCTCCCATAAAGATCTACCTTGCACACAGACTTACCAAATACACTGACAAACACACCTACTGTTACAGGGGCAAGTAAATCCTGCTCTGTCTACATCCAGAACCTAAGAGCTGTTTGAAATCTATCCAAGTAAAAAAATTAAAGTTTGGAAGGAAGGATGAAAAAGAGGATGGCTGAATACACTTAAAAAAGAGGAGAGATTATGATCAAAGAGTCATAAGTGTCTTTGTGGTGGAAGCTGGGTATTGAATTTGAATGTGCAAGATCTAGATCCCATAAAATTAGGCAAAAGACAGCCCAACCCACGCCCCAGGATAAAACATATTTATAAAAACTGAAACTCATTCAAAAGACTCATTAAGCAGGTTAAATACCCCACATGGACACACCTATACCCAAAGCGGAGAACATGAAATTCAGCAGCTGACGGTTTACACTGGAAGCCAGTCTGATCCTAAAGAATGGATCCTGTGGAATTGGCCAAACAGCAGCATGGAAACCACATCAAATCCAGGACAAAATCACTACAAAAGCACCAGTTATGTGTGACTTCATGAGAACATTCCACTGATTTTCACAATCTAAGTCATTATTTAAAAACACTTAAGCTGTGAACAACCAGATGAAGACATCAAACCCTGCTATTGATCCAATGAAAGGGAAAGGAGGACAGACTAGGCCAAATGTCTCTGAATCCTCAAAATGACCAAAAGGGGAAAGACATTCATTCATAAGTGTAATGTGAGATGGTCATGTGATGCAGGAGAACAGCAGATCAGAAGATGAAGGATACACAGTATACAAGTCCTACACACAACACAGGTGACACATGCATGTGGAGTGACCGAAGTTACCGAAGACAGACTTGGGCCGAACAGCACAACACTGATAAGAGCTGCTGCCGCCCCAAATTCAAACTGCAATACGAGAACCACAGTGTGATGCACCGGCTCATCAGCAGCCCGGAGTCCGTCAATAAATACACAGGAAGCTCTGCTTGTGAGAGCAGACAACTGGTGGGAGGGACTTGACTTTTTCCTTACAAGCAATCCACTGGTCAACCACACAGAGGAGAAGTTCCTGTAAGCCCCAGCACATTCCACGGCAGAAACGACATCCCAGCCGTAAACTACTTCTAAGACAAAAATTCAGCAACAGGAAGTGTAATGACTTCCCCCAACTGACAGAGACTACACTTAGTTGCACACAGCACATACACACACCAGGTCGGGGAGTACAGGAAGACGTAAAAAAAAGACTGACAACCAACCAATTCCTCAAACATCACTGAAGTTTAGAATGAGCCATATAAACAAAAAATCTAAGCAGACTGGAAATGTTAATTTTTCATTTTAGCACATGAACAGGCCAGTGACTGAGCTGAATGACTGTTGGTTAAATAAGAATATTCAATTAGCTCTAAGAGTGCATTTACCAGAAATACCTGACCTCTAAATCACATAAATTTGAGCTGCTGAAAACAGTAATAAAATCATTCACAGATAACAGACATGTGGGGTAGTTTTAAAACGTACTTAATGGTTCCTTGTATTACTTAGCCAATTATAATCCATAAAAGTATCGCAGTAATATCAGTGTGTTTCCACTCATCCAATACAGACTCAAAGTGAGCTAGCAGCTTAGCCCAGAATGCAGGGGCACGAGTCAGTGGGCATCCTGGATAGGATGCCAGTCTACTGCGGGGCACGGATACCATGGGAGATTGAGAGGGCCCAGCACTCGACAGGGACCTTTGAAATATGTCAACTGGGGGGGGGGGCTGACATTTTGTCTGGAGGCACAGAATTTCTGCATAGCATACGCACATGCACAGACAATCATATAAATCACACACAACTGCCAATTTAGAGACACCGATTCAACTAACCACATGTTTTTGGACTAAAGGAAAAAGCTGTGCAACTGCAGGACAAGACACAAACTCCACACACACAGAGCCAAGGTAGGATTCAAACCTCCAACCATGGAGGCATGCAGTCCCAGAGTAATTTAAATATTCAAAAAAGGAGCCAATAAAGTGATTAAAAGAGGGGGGGGTGGGCATGACCCACAACCCTAGTTTCCATAATTAAGCCCAAACGCCCAGCTGCCTGGACATGTGCTGCCTGTAGACCACACTCACATACTAAACTTACTGAGCTCAACTGCACAAGGACCCCATTTTACTATTGTTTTTACTGTAATTTGGGATGGGTCGAGAAAAAAATGCCAAAACAAAAAGGTTTTAAAAAAACGGTGACCTTGACTGTAAATTGGCGGCGGAAGTACCGTATCTTTCGGGTTAAACTCCACAGTACGACGCGGTACATCGCTATTATCGGTTTATCCGTGCCTGGACAACTTCCGTGTCCACGCGAATTATTCATTGAAATGTTAGTGGAAAAAATGTTTTGCGCTATATTGGAAAACTCAGCACTTCATTCAATTGTCAACTTAGTTCATGACAACTTAAAATGTTTGGTCGTCAACACACAATGACATCTCATTACAATTCAGAAACCTAAACACATTCGCAAGCCATTCAGAGCGAACCGCAGTTTGGGTACGCAGTAAAATTTCCTATTCGGAGAAACATGGGCTTCAGGTTGGAACAGTTTCCTATGACTAACGATAACACTGCATTTATTTACGGCCACTTTATTCCAATCGGCACTACGGCAGAGACAACCTCAACTTTAATGCATTAACGATTTCCAAAAGCAAGATAGAGAGAAATTAGAGGTTTTAATTTCAACTGCCTTTTCTCGGGTCAAACTGCTAAGTGTACGATGAGCAATGTGTCGGGGAGCCTGGATGAGATGCGCTTTGCCCCTCCAAGTTACCGAAACGCAGGAGCGCTTAGACACGACTGAGCCCTTAACCAGCAGCTTTGGCAGAGGGAAAAAAGACGCATATGCTGCACACAGTAATTAAATTATATTAATTCGTTAGGGCAGCTTCAGCTCTACCTAAGAGATTAATCACAAGTGTGAATCTCACCTGATTAGAGTTTTATAAAGTTGATTTTAGATGCTGCACCTCCGTCCGACTGGTCGGTCATAACCTCATTCCAATATGGCACAGGATCCTACTGCGCATGCGTAGCCGCCTGAACGCACGGCCACTTTTTACCGGGTTTTCAAGAAACGTGCAATTATTTGGCTTTTCATAAAATAACTGGACTTTCCATTTTTATTTGTGTATAGATATAGCCAATAAGACAGTATTTTGCTTAAGATACATAATTTAAGGGAGTAAAAAAATCGCACTTCTTTGTGTGGTGCATTGCGAGGCGAAGGCGGACCTTGAGATTCGTTATGTACTTTATTCCGCTTTATTGAGACTCATTCCAATACCCTGAATACCGATAAAATAATGTCTTTAAGTGATATAAAACAACAACCACGGCGCCCTACTTCATTGTTATAGTTAAGGCTCAGATATTATAGGCAGTGATAGTCTATAGACTATGTTCCATATTATTATCAATTTACAGTCAATTTTCCATAACGGCGAACAAGAAGTTAGACGACAAACTTAGCGTACACAACGGTTTTCTCGATTATAAACCTGAAAACTGTCAGATACTGACAAAGCGACTGGGGCTCGAAAACAGCTCTCGATGAATGTATTCGTGTCCGGCACGCAGCTAGTCCAGCATGTCCTGGCACAGTTTCAGTAATAGGCTACATAATAGGTTTGTTAACACGTATTCCATGAAGACGAATTAAATGATACGAATAGCCTGACTTATATAGAAACCAAATGACATGTTGCCATTTAAATGTAATTAGGCTACAAGTAATATAAAAGCAAAATGTTTATATTAAGTAAAGCGACAAACACCATTTATTACAGTGAATAAAATCCGACGTTTTTTATGTATAACTGTAGATGAACACGCGTTACTCCCTATCGGTATTGTCTACTTATCATTCTTCTTTTACGCCTTAGATAAATCGACAGTATCCTAAACGTTCATAGATTGCAGAAAACGTAAATTGGCCATCTGGATGGGTTTGAAAAAATTAAAATAAAACAGAACACATTGCTAATATGAATCAAATATCATATATGTTACTGTGTAAAATGTAATAGCACGTGCCGAGGATTTTATGCTGCAATAGAAACGCGCCGATGTTTGTATGCTACTATAACTATCGATGGATGATAGATACAGAACACAAATCATTAATCGGTGGTTAACGTTAAATGAAAATGCAGATAGGCGATTCTAATACAGTAAAGTTACCACTTTTGGCCACTGTGTATTGAATGTTTTTTTGTGGGCCTAATGCATATAAAATAGGTTACAACGATTTTCAAACCAAGTTATTTACACAGAATGAAACATTTTAGTAAGGCTACATTTTATGCAATTAAGTGGCAAACCACAAAACTGAAAAATAATGTAAGCCGATTATTACGTAAATTATCATAATGCTAAATATATGGACTATTTCAGTCCTTGACACGTTTAAGAAGAACGTCGTCACTGCGAATAATTTATTCGATAGCATTTATTAGTCAGCTGAATAAATGCTTAACTAATAAACGCCGCCCTGCACATAGTTATCCAGACGTCACTAAGCTTGTTAACCACTGAACGTGTTAATTTGAATAATAAAATAGGCTGATGAACATCACTACTTTTCTGAAAACCAACAACCTTACGTGGCTCCAGAAAAAGCATTTGGCGTTTCACTACTTAAAAATAAGAATTTCATCTGACACGTACAAGACAGTATCCCATTGTACAGCTTATTCTATCTCCGAAACAGTCTGCTTTAAAAATAATTGAATAGAGTTAATATAAACAGTTATCACAAAGGATTTTTGATGCATTCATTTTATACGATATTTCTCCGATCAGGGGGGAGGGTGCCGTCCGGTAATTTATGTCTACCAGGGGGACCCCCTCTGTCGAATTAGGGGGACTGGGGGATTGCCTCCCTAAACGGGGTGGGTGAAAGCAAATTTAGAGTAGGTCACACACGTAATTTTACCTCCAGAATACGTGGTGTCAAACGCGTTTTTTTACTACGTGGCTACGTGCCTGCATCACCCATACTTAGGCTGCTGCGTGACATGGGAAAGCGTAGTTAATATAATCTGTCTCAACAAATTCATTACAAAGGCATCAAACAATACACTGGCACCATCAATGTGCTTTTTAAATAGTAAAGTATTTTTTTATTTTATATTATAACCCTTAATTTGATATCCTAGTTCCACACAGGCTTCAGTCCAGAAATACTGCATGTACGATTCGTTTTTAATTAAGAGGTTGACACACATTTGCCGAAAATTTTCGGACGAACTTATCTCCTAACGATAAAAAATGGCCTAACAAAGTACATTGTTAACTTATTTTGAAAGAAAAAGAGCATATGAAAAATGAAGACAACCTCATCTATTGTATTATATCCATATAACAACCGCTTAATTATCCACCACAAGGTCAGTCACATCTATTATTTGTCAAAAACAGGGCAAAGAACTGTGACCTGGAACAGAGATGAGTGAAAGTAGAAACCCAAAAACAAACACACTAAAAAACGACAGTACTTGGGGGATGTTTCTCTGCCACCGCAACAGCCTTAGGCCAATTCGCGAACCGTTGTACTTCCCTGTGCGTCAAAACCAAACAAATGGTATAAACTGGATGCCCCCTATGAATTTAATATTGGGCTATTGCCCCTCTCATCCCCTACCTGCTCTGTAAGCATGTGTATGAAATTAACATATACTATATGATCTGACTATAGTCCCACCTGCTGGGCAACCATAAACCCAGAACTCCTTCCGTCCATCATCAAGCTTATCTAGTACAGGGGGCTATTATATGAAGCAGGATTTCCCAGTTAGCTGGATGACTTAAGCAGACACACAACACAAAAAATTAAACGTGTAATTCCACGCCTGCTATTTCTATGTTGAACAGGTGCTATAATATGCATCGACTGTATTTACTGATGTAAATACGACACTTATTTACCGATATAAATACAATACGTATTTAGATTATAACTTTTATTCACAACCATATTACTGCATGTGTTTCTAAATCTCTCAAACGCAGCTGCATTTAAATAATCAGTGTCTTTAAACAGCCACAACCACTGGACATGTAATGCCAATTCTGGTCCTTTTTAGTTTAAATTCTGTGTTGCTGTTGTACATTGTCCACCAATCACAGTCATCGGGATGGTGTCGATTACGGTTGCTGGCTAGAAATTAAAATGTACTCTCGCTTTAAGCCAATTGCACTTCTTGGGTTGTCTTTCTACACACTGGCCAATGGTGTCCCAATGTGCAAGAAGATTATAAGGGGACAGAGGCAGGATAACATTCTGCCAATTTAAGCAAACATCCAGTGGTGGCATCTTAAACGAACTTGGCCCGCTGGTGCCGTAGCACAGAACTCGCGGCACGTGTGAATCCAGACCTGTTCCTCAACCCAGACACCTCACAATAGAGCCATGTTTAGCCCAGTCTGGTATGTAGGTTCACCCAGAGTGCCCTCTGTAGGTTCCTCTAGGACTCTTTCCCGGAGCGGCGGGTCAGCAGCCGTGTGCGGATGAAGCGGATGAGCCGCGTCTCGGCTAGGAGAATGGTGGTCAGCACAGCAAGGAGACAGACCCCACCCACCGCTACATGTGCCAGCCTGAGCAGCCAGCCACCGTCACAGCACAGGGTGCCCTGGAACAAAGTAAACACAGACATGAAGAGCTGGACATCCAGATACCTGAATTTGTCAGATGCCAGTCCTCTAGTGTGCAGTCTGTACACCTCAATTAGGCGATTTACAAACAGGAATACTCTTGGAACAAAAGGGAGGGGGCAAAGACGTGGACCGACTGGGAGGGGGCAAAGACGTGGACCGACTGGGAGGGGGCAAAGACGTGGACCGACTGGGAGGGGGCAAAAACGTGGACCGACTGGATGGGAGCAAAAACGTGGACCTATTGGGTGGGAGCAAAAACGTGGACCTATTGGGTGGGAGCAAATACGTGGACCTATTGGGTGGGAGCAAAAACGTGGACCTATTGGGTGGGAGCAAAAACGTGGACCGATTGGGTGGGAGCAAAAACGTGGACCGATTGGGTGAGAGCAAAAACGTGGACCTATTGGGTGGGAGCAAAAATGTGGACCTATTGGGTGGGAGCAAAAACGTGGACCGATTGGGTGGGAGCAAAATCGTGGACTGATTGGGTGAGAGCAAAAACGTGGACCTATTGGGTGAGAGCAAAAACGTGGACCTATTGGGTGGGAGCAAAAACGTGGACCGATTGGGGGTCCCTGAGGACTGGGTTGGGAAACACTATTCTAAAACAATTAGGTGAGTAATTAGGTGAAACTGTCCACGGTGTGTGCCATGCAATGGACTGAAATTCCGAAATATACTCCTGTCTTGTGCACTATGCTGCTTGGAAAAAACTTCAATCCCCCTTATAATTCAGCAACAACAAGAATACAGATGGATGCTAAGGTAGCACATTACTCATTATTCCCACAGTTATACATCTTTCTATGAGAGAGTGCTTGTGTTATAGTGCCGATAGACCATTTCATAAGATTAGGCTTTGTACCACTGATGACACTCTTTCCCCAGATACAGATATTGCTAGCTAAGGAACAGGACTGATGTGTGGTGGGTTCTGCCTCCCCAGTGAGAGCAAAAGCCAACCTCTCCAATTAAAAGTGAATCCTTAGATCCGGTTTCCATGGGGACATAGTGTGAACTCCAAACATACCTCTGAGAAGATGGTGAGGGCCGCACTGAGCCCCAGGGCAAGCAGCAGGGCGGGGGAGGGGAGCAGGCCTCGCAGGGGGACCCAAGGGCTGTCCCGGAAATAATGGTAGATGTAGAGCAGGCTGTGGGTGATGCGAAGGCCCATGTTGAGGCAGTTGGCCAGGATGAAGCCCACGCTACCAAGGAACCATGTTAGGAAGTAGGATAACACCAGGAAGGACACCGACAGGGCCAGCATCATCATGTTGTACCTGCATGTCCATGGAGATCATTACAAACGGTCAGCATACTCATTCAACATCTAGGTGGCCTGTCAATGCCAGGATGTCATGTATAGTAGGGGTGTCAGGCTGAGTGCAGATCTGCCTGGGCTCTTGTCCCCCAGCCCTGACCTGTCAACCTGCTCCCTGCTCATCACAGCAAAGGTGAAACACTCTGTCACGCCGTTCACAGCCAGCAGGAGCACGTAGCCACAGTAGCATCTCAGCAAGCTGGGACCTGTGTAGGACAACGGCATCAGTGTCTGCCTCACCACAGAATGCCCCCCCCTCCCCATCACACCTGGCCATCGTCTGTCACCCATATCCCATGAAGATGGCCAAATGGACAGACGTTGTTCCTACCGGTCCCACCGCTTAGCAGAGAACCACCGTAGATGTCCAGAGCCAGGTTGGAGTACGAGTACCCAAAAACGGTGATGATCAGTCCGATGACCATCACCAGCTTCAGCAGGCACTCCAACACTTCTGCTGCCATGGCAACATCATCCTGCAATGAAAACAGAAAAATCAAATTCAAATTACAGACTGACTAACTCTACAACTGTACTCCACAGATCCTTAAAGTAACTCTAGCTCATAAGCCAAAACTTTTTTACTTTAATGTGGGCACCATTAAAACATATCACATACAGCTCTGGAAAAAGTTGAGACACCGCTCTATATATTTTTTTAAATAGGTATTTTAAAATCCTGGTTTAATCCTGGTTCTGCTGACAGAAAGCTGTGCTCAGTGTCTCTAAGACAGCAGTACACGCGAATAAGGTAAAGAAGACGACACTGGGAATGACCAGAAACCAGCCAGGCAAAGGGAGGAAGCGACTTTCTAATGCCAGAGATGACCGTCAACTTATCTAGGAGTGCCTCATAAATCAGAGGATGACCTCAACTGACCTTCAAAAAGAATGGGAAACATTAAGTGGTGTGAAGTGCACTGCTCGGACAATTCACAATAGGATCCTAGATCAGGACTGAAGACCCATAAAGCAAGGAAGAAGCCCTTCATTAATGAGAAACAGGGAAGAGCTAGGCTAGATTTTGGAGAATTTACATTTTACATAGAGACATACCCATGAATTGAGAAATGAGTGAAACTGAAAATATTGCTGTGGTCTCACCACAGAATGAACAACATATTTTTTGACTCTCCCTGCCGGCCCCTGGAGGATGGGCTCCCCCTTTGAGTCTGGTCCCTCCTAAGGTTTCTTCCTTCTCGGGAATTTTTCCTTGCCACTGTCGCCTATGGCTTTCTCATTGGGGGCTTTGGGTGGGGATGCTGTAAAGCGCTTTGAGACGATGTAATGTTGTGATAATGCGCTATACAAAAATAAATTTGTTTGTTTGTTTGTTGTTGTTGAAGTACAAGAATTTGACACAGGACAATGATGTGGATACTCCTCATCTAAGACATGTCATTTTGGTCAGGAGAGAAGATGACGGGACCTGATAAAAACTGCACTGACATTTCTCTGCTGCCTGATCTCTTGCCCACGTTCCAGCACCTTGGCGAAAAAGACGTAGAAGCTTTCCTCGATGGGCAGGAACACAAAACGGGCCACCATGGAGCCCAGGTTGTTCACAATGTCATAAATGCCTAGAGGGGTAGGTAGGTAGAGGGTAACAGAATGGGGGTAAGAAGAAAGGAACAGGTGCGGGCACACAAGACCGTACAGGGAACCTCAGAGGTCACACTGTAGTTGTGATTATCGTGCAACATCAATCACCAAATGCTAGTTACTGCATTGGTTCCTATTATATTAAGCCTGGCTGAGACTGACAGTGCACAGGGATCTCTCCTGGTCATTAGAACAGCCCTTTGTCACGTTTTTCAGATCTGCATGAACACTGCTTTAAAATGAGGAGAGGGTTTCTGGATTCCATGTTTTTGGTTAGAGGGCAAAGGGGACCCCTCCTCCTCCTCCTCTAGGGTCTCGTTGCATTTAAGTAGATGCCTGTGACCTTCGACCTGGCATTTCCTCTGAAATATCTGAGCACTCTTTTCATCTCACAATTTCATAAATGTGATTCCTGGATGAGTAACGTACCCTGGTCTCCAAAGTTCAGCACATTTAAGAAGGTCATCACATAACGTTCACCTGAAACAGACAAATGGCTGATGAGCAATAACAGAACTGACACATAAATCGGGCAATTCCCCCCAAAAAATAACCACAAAAATGAATACAGTATTTAAAAGAACCACAGAAACATGTGAAAGAGTAACAGCCAGGTGTGATGCCTGAGATAAAACCACCACATCAGGCCAAATGCGTAAGACGAGTTAAATCAGATTTAAAGTGACTTTAAGACTATGGATCGTGTGTAACCTGTGGTTGAATTGTGGATGCAGAGATGGGAGTCAGTTTGGCACTCGGCACTGGTAGAAGACGTTATCTGGCAGTTCTGGGTGCCAAACTAACTCATCTCTGTATCCACAACTTAATCGCAGTTTACACACAATCCATAGTCCTAAGGTTATTTCACTGTGTGGCAGTAGAAAGATCGAATCTACAGCAGGAAGAGAAGACGAAATATCATCGATACAATTGTTTGGAAGCTCCTCACCCTCGGTCAGAATCTGCTTCAAGAAGGACTGCTTGAAGAAGCTCCACGTGAGTCTGGCCAGTTTCCAGTTTACCACTGGCTGCTGGGAATTAAGGACAGGTGGTCATATCTGGAATCAAGGTCAAAAGTTACACTGGGTATATAGTATACAGCTGGGTAGGTATACAGCTGTTGAAGGCTGCCCTCTGTACTTTAGCTGAATTTCTTCAGGAAGTAACAGATTTTTAAAAAATGAAATATGGCATTTGTGACCACATACGTCACAGCATGGACTAGAGGCTAGATTGCTAAACTGCGTTAGCATTCGGGGTTGAGACTGAGTGGCTGGTTAGGACTGATCCAGGATCAGGGCATCAAGGTCGAGATGCAAGGGCGCCCAACACCCGCACCTCTCCATTCCCCACGGAAGGTAGCAGGTCTCCAACACTGTGGAAGGGGAATGTCATCCTTTTCGCTGCTGGTGAGCCCAGGAAATGCAAGAAGTAGGCAGCGTAGCAGAGGACGAGGCAACCCGTGTAGAGCAGCTGAGGAAAGATCATCCCTCAGAACATGTAGACACCATAAGCTCCATCACAGGGGGCACACAGTATCTGACAATCACACATAGCTGTATTTGTAATTCAATTCAAGCTGCACCAGTCTGGCATAACAGGCACAACATGAACGCACACGCAAAATTCAAGCTAATACAGGGGTTAGTCCTCACACGGATGCCTGGTGCCCTTAAGTAAGGCAAGCTCTCTCTCGAGCCAGAACCCTCACCCCACGCACCTGTGCTGTGCAGAAGACATACAGACCCAACTGTGGCGCTGAGATCACCAGCAAAACTGTCAGAAGACATCTGGCCACCATCGCCAAACTCTCTGCCACCACCTACAAAGACAACAAAGACTGGAGATGTCAAATCGAGGACCACCAGACACACAAATACGCACAATGTGACACAATCAGGCACACACAACACAATACGATCAGACTGACGCACACACTTCTGTATAACAGTACAGAGACAATATGTGATACAATCACACAAAATAAACTAGGCACTATGAGCTTGGTAAACACCAGTAATTTCCCACAGTATGCCCAGAGGCAGGTTTGTTGTTATAGCCCGCTCAAAAAGTCATTTTGGGGCCGACTTCAAAAACTAAATACAGTGGTAACTTAGTTCTCGAACTTAATCCATTCCAGACTTTTTTTTAGCATTTAAACACAAAATGAACAGGATAAAACAAGAAGAGCATTTTTTTCTTAATGGCTTCCAAAACGA
>JAODLC010000133.1:28269738-28282647 GCA_026781145.1 Hippopotamyrus pictus | reverse complement strand
TTATCGTTTTGGAAGCCATTAAGAAAAAAATGCTCTTCTTGTTTTATCCTGTTCATTTTGTGCTTAAATGCTAAAAAGAAAGAAAAAAAAAAAACATATTTAGGTGTAATTTTGGGGGGCCGGGAACCAATTAATTGGCTTTCCATTATTTGTTATGGGAAAAATTTGATCGGAACTCGAACTTTTTAGGATTCGATCCGAAGTCCAGAACGGAATAAGTTCGAGAACCGAGGTACCACTGTATTCACCTCTGCAGCAGAGCCATTCAGTCTACTGATCTTCTGCATATGGATCTTCTGTACAGTCCTATCCAGTAAAGAGTGGGTCATTGGTGTGAAGACAAAGAACTTTGGAATCAAGTCTGTTCTTAGTGCCAACTTATCAACATCCATAGCTGCTTTTTAAGCTCGGAGTACTCATTATGGAGACTCAGCTGTCAGGTCCCTCTATAATCCAGTCACATAGCAAGAAAGCAAGGTAAATTTTTATTTTGGGAGTGAGAAAAACCAAGATAGAGATAAATGAGAGGGGAGGTCAGTGGCCACAAAGATGTACAACATCGTTCTCCAGAATCATTGCACTGGAGGGGAAGGCAGAGCCAGGCTCCACCAAGGGAGGATGGGATCTCATGCCGCCCGCCACGCAAACAGATTCACACACACAAACTCTGCAACGGTGCAGAGAATCAGACAGCATCAGGTTCTCACTGCTCTCCCTGAAGTGTTAGGCCATGAGAATCATTCCAGACAAAAGGCAATCTTGGACCATCCTCAACAATCCATATCCTGAAAGGACTGAATTCAGCACACACCAGGCAGTGTAAGTCAAGCTATGTTCTCATAGTTATATGGTACCTCGGTCAACTCCTTAACCTATGATAATTGATCTGTATGGGGGTGGTGCCACACCCTGCTTGAGGCATGCCACTGGCACTTATCTGATAAGACTGAAAAATGCCAAACAATCATCTCAATAGATGCTCTCTGCTCATTAAACTCAATCTGAACACAGCGACCCGGATGTCAAGGACAACCGGAGGAGAGGTAGTAGCCGAGGGAGCATTAAAAGAGGTGTCTGTTTCTGCCCCGTCAACAAAACACAGGCCATTTAACCCGAGCTGCCTCCAGGTCAATGACCTGAGGCAAACCTGAAACAAATGGGGGAAAGGTGGCAAACTGTTTACTGAAACTGCCACATGCCATGTCTGGAAAGCATGTATGGAAATGCTGTCAGTAAAAGACAACGCATATGTATGTGTGTGAGAATGTGCATGGTAAAGTATATATATGCATGTATGCGAAAATGCTTTCTTGTTCCCAAGCACTTTAATTCTTGCTGTAGTTTCGTTAGATGCAAAGAATCAAGAAAGAAAATGATTGAAGTTTCAGTAAAACAGAAAAAAAAGTACTCTGAGCAGATTTATCCATTAATGAGGAACTCAGTGGTCAGCCAAAAGAAATGAAATGACGGTTGGCAGACTGAGCAGAAAAAAAAAAACATGAGTTTGTTCTGAGCCCACTCGCTGTCCTCAGACGGGGACACCCTGAAGAGAGAGTCCCACGCCTCCAGAGTGTCACTCATCGCACCACATGGGACATTGAGCCACACTTCTTAAGAGAGGAACGGACTTCAAAAAACTGCCCTTCTGGTCAAAACTGTCCCATGACATCACTTTCTTCATTTTACTAAAACATGCCAAAAAACAAAAACAAAAAGTGTGTGTTATAAACAAAGGCTCGGAATGTTTCAGTGATGTCATCATTTAAGTCTTCAAAATTTGATTTAGACTGATAATCAACCTTATTGACCCCACTGTATAATAGCTGATTAAAGATTTGTGCAAACATCTGATTAAAGATTTGTGCAAACTGCATTCAGGGTCTCTTTGAAGGTAAATGTGGGTAAAGCCTGAACCTTCTTCACAACTGTCTATAGCTTTGAAGTTTTTTTAGTTTAAATTTAAATACACTAAGCACTAAACAAAAAAGCCCTATACTTTTTTGCATTTATTTAGGATGTTGATAGAACAGCAGTCCAGTTGATACATAATTACAATAAAACTAAAATAAATTGACAGCTTAAAGTAAGTCACAGTTAAATCACATCTGGGATACTGATTACCCCTGTTCTGTGGTGTTCATACAGGAGACTAAAAAAAATGTCTGCAAAAGTGCACGCACGCACGCACGGACGTACGCACGCACACACACACACAATTGTATGTGACTACAAGCTGTCAATTTATTTTAGTTTTATTGTAATTACAAATACACTTTTTACCAAGTTGCCAATTTGAGGCTGTCGGTCTGGACTGAGCCCGGAACACCATCAAATCCAACCCAGATTCAGCACACCAGCTACATACTCTGCTGTGCTCCACTGCAGATGTTGTGAAAATATAGAAACGATTTTAATATAGTGACGCCGTTCAGGGGTGCATCTGTCAGAGGTACGAAATAAGGGTCAGTTCCATGCTCGAAATAAGCCCTTACACAACAACGATTCTTAGACTGATACAGTCTAAAGAAATGACTGCCACGCCAAAAGATGTTTTAGAAAAAATATATGCGTGAACAGAGTATACTACTGTATTTTTAAAAACAAATCAAAATTGTTATGGTAATGGTTCTTCTGCTGGGCGATTTGCACGAAAACAAAGCTTCATGGCAGACATGTAATACTGGCGCTATTTGATCGTTTTCGCAACATTGGCTCGCACATGCTCGTGCAAGCTGGCATACATGGCCTTGGGCTGTGCACTCGTCTGGATCCAGTCAGACGGCACTAGGTATGAAAGGCTCACCTGCAGCACATACGGCGTAACAATGAAACGGCCCCGCCCTGGGAGCTGAGAGCAATTTTCAAGAATTCAGCTTCAGCGGAAGACCAACCAGGAATAAGGCTGCTGTTTTCATTTCTTTATTCGTGCACATTCTGTACCTGGGCATGGAGTCTGTACCGTAAGGAAGGGTATTACATTAACCGTATTGTACAATGAGAGCCAAAGTAAGTGCACAGTCCCATCACCAAAAACAGTACGTGGGAAATAAAAGGTAGCAGACTTAAATTATAGTTGCAAAAAATTCGTGGAGGGTGAGGCTGGAGCTCTGTTGTAGGTATTTAAGGGGGAGAATCGTAGGTAACAAAGCTGACTGCAGACGAACATGACATCCTAAATTGGCTTATCCTGCAGACACTCCTCTCGTCTAATGAATGTACCAGCTTTTACTTTCTTCATGTAAGTTCCTGCCTAGTGGTTTGACAACATCGCCGCCACAATGACAGTTCAACATCAGCGGGCAGCTGTTGACACAGTCAAACATAGTTTACCCTAACAAGGATATCTGCCCGGATCCGTGTTTTCGCATTTCCTTGTTTCTTTTTTTTTTTACATTACTATTTGATACGAAACACAAAGCGCCTGTTTGTCCCCCACTTGTGAGTTACAATGAAAAGCAGAGACATCAGAGGTCACGGTAAATATGCAAAAAGGAGCTCTTTCTTAACACACCACGTAACAGGGACTCATTGCTTCATCGGCACTAAAAATGCGGAATACTATCCTGCAGGAAAATGAAACTGAAATGAAAAGTTTAAAAAAACCAAATTCCATTTACTTTCATTGTGAAAATTCGGTAACGCGGACCACTACCGTCACTCCCAAAGAAGTACCATAGCCGTCTGTCTGTGGGTTACGTAATATGGAGACCCACTAAAAAGATCGAGTGAGTGACAAAACCACGTCGCGTTTCCTCCCTGTATCACCAGCCGGCATGTTTTAAGATCGACGCCGCGGAGACCCTGCAGATTTATGTTTGGTCGGATGGACGGATCGATTTAAAGTGCATCGAGAAGCGATCAATCTCGTGAAACTCACTTTAAGACAAACACAAGTTCAAAGACTGAGCCCAAAGACGGCATAAGGTATACATGCTATATATGTAAGAGCTGCAGATTACGCAGTGCTTCACTTCCATTTAGAAATCGCGCTGGTTCTTAGCAACTATGTAAACTTTACGGTCAGTTCCGACGCAGTTAACTCACCGATTCAGCTGTTTCCCCCCTTTTAGCGCAAACACTCACCTCCTCCTGAGAGCAGCAGCCACTCCGTGAGTGTGTTAGTTGGGCGAAGTGTCCCTCCCTGCTTTCAGCCCGCGACTCCGCCGAGTGTTTAAGGAAGTGCTGCTACTCGTAGGCTTCAACGCTTGGGTGGTGACGTCGGCCAGGTGCGGCTACGCACGAAGACACACACACACACAGAAAGAGAGAGGGGGAGAAAGAAAAAAAGAAACGGGGGGAGAGAGAAAGAAACGGGGGAGAGAGTGCACGCGGAAAGTACACACGCAATGCATGCCAACAAAATACATACGCAACTCTCCCATTATCTGCGGTATTTCTACTATTGCATGCGAAGATTAATAGATACACAATTCTTCCTACACCAGAAAGTTTTTTCCACTGGTATGTACTGAGCATTGCATTCCATACTGTAACAGGGACAACAAGCCCGCATTTGTTGATTTGTTGTGAGTGTACGTTCTCTGTATTTTGTCTTACAGACTCTTTGTTTGTACTTATTGAATTTGTTAATGTAACGACGAACGTTAGGCAGAGTATATGATATTGGCAATTTAACTTGATCAAAAAAAGAAGTTTCAGCTTATGGAAAAAAATACTTACACATTCTGTTTTTAACCATAAAATGAAATCATCCTACAGTAACTACTGTATACTACATCATATTGTCTGCTTCCAATAATGTTAATCCATTTATAATATCCAGTATTAAATAACCAGCAAAGCTGTGATGAAGCTTAGGACATAAGACAAGAAACATTAAAGATGGGACATCGCTGTGCAGACAGGTTGGTTCACAGTCACACCCTTACATAGTCACACAAGGGTAATTTAAGATTCAATGATTTATCGAAACAGTGGAGAATATGAGAGGAAAGCAGGGTACTTGGACAAAGACCAGACATGGAGAAGGAAAACATGTAGGCCTGAAATGTGCGATACCTGGACCAGATTGTCATCAGCAGGCCCTTTTTTTATAGCTGTGACCTGTGAATGATGACATACGATGATGTGTGATGCTATCTTCATGGCAGATAAGGTTTCTTCTGCATTACTACATGATAGCAGAATATTCCTGTAGATACATTCCCAGTGTAAAACGTACTTGGGTTAAATGTTACAAAATGAAAGCAACTTCAAAACAAATTATCGGAAGAAATTGCACTTGAACAGGATGTCCTTTGATTGCTCCATTAAAATTAAACACAAAAAAAAATCAAATACCAAAAATACAATTACTTCAAAATGTAATATATTGGTCTTGCTCCTTATACCTACAGCGTGAAAGCAAAAATTACATTAAATTAATCATGATTTAAAAAAAAAAAAGAAAAAAAAAACAGTAGTATGAATTTCACACAAGGTCTCTGAACAGATGTTTGTTTGGTGTTGTCTAACAGTGACCAGAGGCTTTAAAAGTTGATTGTATGGTAACGTCGCACATTAAATTGCCCTTCAGATAACCACCACCTATTTTATTCTGCAAGGAATCAAAGGAATTGGAACCAGTGCAAGTCACTTTACATAACCTTGATATTCCTTGAGACATCCATAGCTGAGAAGAACGTAGCACCTTATTCACGACTGGAACATCGTTACATAACCTGCAAAATGCACATCAAGTGACAATAAGGAATTTTACACCAGTGACTTGCTAGATCACTCCATCACATAATGTTATTGCTCTAAAACCTTAAGGAAATTTTTCATTTTGTTTCACCCCAAGGAAAGATTTTCATTAACATGTACACATTTAGCAGATGCTTTTTTCCAAAACGACATTCATATAGTGGAACTGTTTACTGTTCATATGACAAATAAATTTTGAATCTTGAAAATTATTTTAGGCGCATTCATTTTTCACCAATACCTTGAGTGTTTTAATGTGTGTCATTTGTGTGTGTGTCTACACAGCCATGTCAGTTTTGGATTGAAATTGTCATTTTGACATGGTGAAGGATGTGCATCACAGCCATGAAAGTGACATGGGAGGTTGTGTTTGACAGTGAAAGTGGGAAACAGCACTCTGTCTTCTATGACGCTGATTAAAAGGTGATGTACTTGAGGTCAGTGAATGATTTTGCCAGCTGGCATCAACAATTATCGTGTGGGCTGGTGTTACACTTGCCCACAATTCATTACTCAGTGTAGAAGAAGAAGACTTCTATTGTTTGAATCTATAACTAAATATCTTCTCAGTAATTATCTATCCCTTGCTCTCTTTCTCTCACCCCATTTCCCAGATAGCAAAAAAATGATGGGAGTGGATGGGGATAAGGGATACGGTGATTACAGTCAGAGGGGCATGGATATCCTGGCACATTCTGGGAGCTCAGCACTCGACAGGGGCCCTTGAATGAATAAAATTATATGTAAAATGGGGTGGGGGCCCCAAGGTGACATTTTTTTGTCGGGGAGCCCAGAATTTTTTAGATATGCCCCTGATACAGTGATAATCAGAGGATTCTTTTTGCTTGTCCTTGAGGCAAATGAGACGGGAAAAATATGTACCTCTCAAGGATTTGTTAACCACGAGTGAGTTCTTTTTTCAGTGGATGTTTGAAGTTTATTTATTTATCTATATTTCTCTGTGCCCGTGCGTCTGTATGTGTGTTTATGTTGCTGGCAAAGGGCATGGTCTAAATATGAATAGTGTGGTAAAAGGCTAGGTAATGGTTTTGGTGATAAATTTGATTGCTTTGAAAAATTGAATTCACTGAGCTGGAAAAGAAAAGGATTATAATACACAGCTTAATAGCTGTCTTGTTGACTAAGAGGACAGGAACAACTTTTCTGCCGAAGCAATCAAAACAATAGGGAACTTAAACGTTGACCTTAATCTCTTTCATGCTCATGTCAATGTTGCAGGAGAGGTGGAAACTATGACATCAGCGTGTGTGTGCTTTAGTGGAACCTCCCCTTCAGCTTAATGAGACAGAGGGCCTCCCCCTCCAACCTACCTGCTGCTGAACACATTCTTTTGTGACTCCGAAAGGGGTGTTTCCCATGCAAAAGATCTGGGAAAAGGCTAAATGTTTTCAGTATCACAGTTAGGCAATGTAGTCATGTGACACTGACTCACATGAGGGATAAATTTAGAACTTATTGTATTTTGCTTCCAGTATCATCTGAGCAATGACTCGTAAATGCTGCTTTGCTGACATGAACATGGGGTTTCACCTGATTGTGTATGTATGTTTCATGGGGGTGGAGCAGTTTCCTGGTGATTGTAATTCACTAGTGGTTTCCTAGGGATCGTAAGACACACACGTAGTTCCTGTCTGACTTCAGGACCATGCCGGCTATGCCTGTCCATTGTGGAAGTTCCCCTTGTTTGTCTTTGCAGTCTGCTAGGTGACTAAACCATGTATGTCCTGCTCCTTATTTTATTGTCTTAAATCTCCCTCTTGGCCGTTTATGTCTTAGTTGTTATGCTATCATAACTAGGATTACAGAAGGCATGGGTGCTCAGGTACCAGAGGTGTGAGACGAAATTGCTGACCACTGCACCACCATGCCACCCTCCTACAGTATGTGGTGGTGTATATGACTGCAGTACATGGTACCCTATATCTGCTTTCTATTCTTTCTCTTGCTTAGACTGGTCTGGCCTTGATCTAACAGATCATCAGTCAGACCCAGGTAGCTGGCCAGCAACTGTGTCTAGAGATTCTTTTATTGACTGATTGAGATATTGTTGGGTTCCGAGTCACAGTGTTTTCAGAGATCCCAGGTTTTCATCTCATGCTTGGGCACAGAGTTACCATAAGATGCTGACTGACATTACTCTTGTTTGATTGGAGATAGTGTTCCAGTCTCAGTGTGTGAGTGGGGGCATTTTCATTTTATTTTATTGCCGAAGAAGAACACAATATAAAAAGTAATCAAAGACGGACTGAGGGGAACCAAAAGTGTTGGGTTTAAGGTGACTATCATCATTCTATTTTTCATACTTAACCTTATTATTTCACTTCCATTTTAGCTTTTCTTTTACTCTAACTTTTTCCAATCACCCTTTTCTACTTCCCTCTCTCTAATCCAGGTACCTGACTGCCCCCCTGTACCTTAGATGATAATTGCGGAACATGACCAAAGTGTTGTTCTGATCCTTTTGTATTTCCATTTTCTGCCAGGTTTCGGTTCCTTGTGTTTCTGCTGCTCTGTCTTCCATGACATGCTTCTGAACTGAGAAGTGAACATTTTAGATTGAGACTTCCTGTCTCTTCGGCCATTAGTCAATGAATCTCTGGCATCCTGCCTCTGCTCCAGGTTCTGTTAATCACTGTAAAGAACCAGTGAAATTAATGTTTAAATAACTTGTTTGTCCAGCATAGGTTGCCACGGGACCATACCTCTTGCGTGGAATGATCCCCTGATGAACATCAAGAACTTTATTATTGGGTGATCTGAAGGCTGTCATATGGAGAAGGACCAGGGGCAGCAAGAGTCTGTGGAGAAGGTGCCTGTGACTCTTCATCTCTTTCTGAAGGGAAGCATTCAGTACATATGTTTCCTTTAGCCCATTGTGACATAGTGTTGAGCATTGAGTCCTGAAATTATTAGCCGTTTGTTTGTTTCTTCAGTCCTGCATGCACAGCCTATAACCACATGCTCGTACAAACATTGCCCAGTCGAGGTTGAACGGCAAGCTGAAGTGGACCGGAACAAGTTCTGTCGGGGCTGGCCAGACCCTGTTTGCCTGCCCAAAACATACACACACTTTATGCAGACATTAGTGAGAAGCACTAGTTCTTTCCTTGCCCCAGCTGGGAATCTGATTTACATTTTCCTTTAGTCACAGGACAGCCCAGCAAAAGGCTGTAAAGAGACCTAAAAGCTTCCAGCTGCTGCCCTCATTGAACAAACTGGTTCATGGGGGTGATTGATGTCTTTCCAGCTCCCCCCTTGCCTCCTTCCGTCTCCCAGTGCCTCTGTGGGCCATCTCACAGGTTGGTGGTACACAATGTGAAGACATCGCCCCTGTAACAGTGTCGTCATCCGGGCCAGTGTGAGTTATGGGAAGTGCGGCGGACGGGCCAGAGAAAGAGTGCCCAAAAACTCTCTTCTTCCTGCTTTTCTGTCTGCCTGAATCCTTCTTTTTTCTCTATCTTGTTCATTTTGTCCCTACCAACTCTTTCAGTCTGTGTCTCTCTTCTTCTTTTCTCTCTAATTCACAGTGTAAATTCACATAGATAAATATGGATCATCTTTTACATACACCGATAGCACTATATACATCCTGTTTAATCTCTGCATAATTTAGGATTTTACTTCTGTTTTTAAGGCTCTGAAGCTGTGAGTTTTCTGTGAAACATGGTTCCTACATGTATGAATTTGCTGTGATGAGGTGTCTTTCCATTACAATACACCATGCAGTGTTCATTTTATAAATATGAAATAGTCAACAAAACAGATCAACATTTATTTTTTTAACAGACACATTTCTCTAGTGATGTATGTTTCACTGAGTTTAGGGCCTTGCTCAAAGGCCCAAAATTGAGATCACACTGCCAGTCATGGCCTTGAACCGGCAACCTTCTGATCATGGTAACATACTCTTAACCTGCAGAGCCACAGACTGTCCCAACAGCTTATCTGGGTCATGCGCAGCCAGGTATATACTGGGCTACCATAGCCCTCTTTGACATTTTGTCTTTGACTTTATTAAGGCTTTTTAGTGACAGTTACAGAGATAATGCTGCTTGTCAGGGAAGGAAACCCATGACCGTGACCAAAGGAACACAGAGAAGATGCCATGAAAGGGGACGTCTGGTAGGCTGATGTATGGGAACACGCTGTTTGCCTGGGAGGGAAACTCCTATCCTGCATAGAAGGTAGAGAAGGTACTGTGGGACATGCCAGCTGATTTCCCAAAGGCCTTGAAACTTTGCACTTTTGATTTCTGCCAGCCTCTGTCTCTGTCTACCATCAGTAAAACCAGTTTATGCATAAATGATAATGAAAAGGGGGGTGTGTTGGCACAGTGGGTAGCATTGCTAACATGGGTTTGGGTTCAAATCCCACCCTTAATTTGTGTATGTAGAATTTGTAATATGATGTGCGTAATTCTTTTGTGTACGCCGCAGCCCAAAGATGTACAGTTTGATGAACTGGTGTTTCTCATTTGCCCATAGTGTGGGATTGTGTGTATGTCCTGCAGTGGACTGGAACCCTATTCAGGGTGTCCCCTTCTTTGTGTCTTATGCTGCCTGGCATTGGCTCTCAGGCCCTCCATGACCCTGAACTGGATAAGTGGTGGAAGGATGGATGGATAGATGGATTAGTAATGAAGATGTGGAGATAATGAGATAAAGGGAGACCTTCTCTGGAACCTTTTCCCTGGGAACAAAGCAGATGGTTTAAAGCAGTTCTATCACTCCACTTGAGATGGGCAGGTCAGAAAGGTGACACGTTGAAATGGTCATCTTATCAACTTTAATACTGAACGGTCAGGTGACCACTGCATCCCACCTTGAGGCTGTTATACCTTAAATGGACAAAGTGAATAAACAGGTTAGACACACAGTGAGTCAACCCAAAGTGAAGTAAACCTTCTGAGCGCTTTGAAATATTTAATATTGACAACTGATTATGGGCATTAATTAATGCTAATAAATGGGTTAATAGGACAAATGTGTTTTTATAGTAAGAAAGTCTGATTGGCATGTGTGCTCATTATTGTGGAGTTCTGATGTGTCATCCAAGCTTGTGTGGAAAAACTTGAGAAATGTTTTCTTGGTGAGTTTGCTCTTCTTTGGTTATGTAAGGGCTTTTGAGGAGTCTTTGTCTCCATGCTGTGCTTTGTGTGTGCTACGCAGACGCCAGACTTATCCAATGCTATTTATATGCACAAAAGAACTGCTAAGTACCAACCAGAAAGAAATGCAACTTTTGATATCTTTAGGCTTCAGTTAACGCATCTTGACTAATTTCCTCCAGACTTCTTTTCATATTTCTACTCCAATGAGTGACAAGTCGGCAAACAGATCTTCTGTATCTTCCACTGTTTATCGTGATCCTCTGCTGAGGTACCTATCAGGCACCTTAGTGCTGCTTTCTCACTTCTGTCATGTGACCTCAGACCTGCAGACATGTGATTCCATTGCGCAGTTTTGGAAGGAAGGGCCCACAGTCACTACCTTCTAATCCAGTGTCGTCTATCAAAGTATCAAAGTCTGTGAATTGGTCTGTCACAGAGGGGACTCCGCACAGCTCCACTCAGGAGATTCTGTTTAATTAAACACAGCTCTATCCAGTTAAAGCTAACCCCTCCTTATTTCGCAACCTGTAACTCTGCCAGCTTTTACACATCTCGTCCCATTCATTTCTCTGTATTTTTCGGCGCTTCCATACCATCTATGTCTCTCCGCCCCTTGTCTCTAAAGGTGACCTCAAAGTCGGCTTTCTTATGCTGCAAAGCTCATAATTTTTTTCAAACAATGAACACCGTGTGATCCTCACTGGTTCTGGTTCTGTGCAAAAAAAAGAGAGAGAGCTATTTACATCCTGCCCCTGATATTTCAGAGCGATGAGAGAGGGACTCGGACCATGATGGATTGTCCGGTTAAAGTGGGGCGAGGTGTTTGTAACTTTCAGGTACTTTGGACAACAAACTTTCCTCGTCCTTCTCCTGTTCCGATGTTCTCAATTAATGGGTCAGCCAAGCCCCAGGGACCATGGCAAATAGAACAGCCCCACCCACTGCCTCTCTCTCTCTCTCGCCTCTCACTGACCTGGATAAGGCGCACTGCTCTCTGGGAAACCAGCCCCAAGCCCATGCTGCGGTCTTCACTCAATGGGCTGGTGCACAGAGGATGCCGGAATCAGGGGCTTTTGCGCAAGGGACCCCGGGGCCCCGTTTAGCTGTCACTCATTAAAGCTGCGGCAGACACAATAAGTGGGCCAGCTTGGTCCGAGTCATGTTTCATTCTCACTAGCTATTCACGCTACTGTTAGCTCATCTCAATCTGAGAATTAACATGCTGGCAGTACATTTCACATTATATTTGCAGCTAACAGCAGCTAGCACAGATGTTTGTTTTGGTTTGGGAGTTATGGTGTGGTCACTGCGTGAATCTTTAGGATATCCAGTTGGAGAAAAATGCATCTTCCAGATGGGGAGACGGCAAGAGGACCCCACTCGGCATAACGATTTTTTTTGTAGATATCGCATTGTTGCCATGCCAACCTACAGTTCGAAAAACAGGCTTCGCAGAGGAAGAACACAAGATTTGTAATATTCAGACATCTGGAGGATTTAACTTACTGCAGAAATTTATGGCTTCTGGCACAACTTGCTGCAGTCGGCTTATGTATGAAATACAGAAAATTAAATCTGGAGAGGAAGCAAAAGGAGAAAAACTTTGACTTTCTAATATTACACAGTCTAGTTTGTTTGCAATAATTTACCTTGAGGTCAAAATATTGACAATATACTGAATTAAGTACTGCCCCCTAGTGGACATTAGTGAACATAACGTTCAGTTTCAGCGGAAGAACATACAAAACTGAAAGAACCACGTGTCACACAGAGACATATGTATGTCACACCCGGCTGGAGAAAATAGTTAATTTTCCAACAACCAGCACAAAATGACAGCTGTATGAAACAAACTCACCATTGTAATTCTGTGTTTCTTTTACTTTATTTCCCTGCATAGTGTCAAAACAATCTCATTTGTTTATTTTCTCATTTTTGCAGCACATAAGATTTTGAGAATAAAAATTTAAGCCACCTGACAGGAATTATTACTTTTTTTTACAATTAACACCTTAACAAAGAATACTTACATTCCTTTTTTTTGGTTTGCCAGTGCAAATAAAGCAAAAGAA
>JAODLC010000133.1:28246598-28266821 GCA_026781145.1 Hippopotamyrus pictus | reverse complement strand
TTTGCGCGCCTGCTGCCTTCCTTGGATGTGGTAGCCGTTTCTCAGGCTCCCTCTCCGGAATCGAACCCTGATTCCCCATTACCCGTGGTCACCATGGTAGGCACTTATAGTACCATCGAAAGTTGATAGAGCAGACATTCGAATGAGATATCGCCGCCGCCGAGGCGCGCGATCGTCCCAAGGTTATCTAGAGTCACCAATTATCTAGAGTTTCAATCGGATAACCTGCAACAACTCTCACCTCACCACTGCTGCCTTATACTGTCAAATTCTTTAAACTTGTCTAACACGTCTTCACCAGATAAACATAAAGCTGAATTTAAAATATGGGAATCCCAACATACAAAGCATTTATAAAATTTGAATTTGAGTTCTAAGGAGAGGAAACCAGGGAGAACTAAATCAAAGAATTTGCCCCTTTCTTTGTAATGGCTTTGCCTTTTTCTGTATATTTGTATTATTCCATTGCTGATATAAAAAAATCAGGAGGAAATCCCAGGACTGGTGGTGTCTGAAACAGGAGGCCGGGGGGGCAAGGGCTCACATATGGGGGGAGACTTTATGCCTCCTCACCTCACGTGTTGAGAAGGTGTAGAGCACCTTGTCTTTGATGAGGAACCACAGCCGCTTCCAGTTCCTTTTGCTTCTCTTGCGTCGCTGTAAGGTGCCACTCATGGTAGAACCTTCGGTCGACGCTGCTACCTGCTGACCAAAGTGCTCTGATTTAGACAAGAAGACCTCTCCTGTTGACCAGTCAGTGAACTCTACATCAGAAGCATCTGCTGACCAGTGGGCTCTATCCAATGGGCTGTAGTACATTTTTCAAATGGTAACACACTGTTTTCAAAACTGTTAAAAACACGTTCAAAACCGAATGATGGCACATTTCGGCAGTAACCATATATAGAAAATCTTAGCAGAATATTTACAAGAAAATGATCATTCCAAACATATGTGCAGAACTGTCCAATGATGGTTTGCCATTACACAAACAACACATTGACCTCTACTATACAGAGAGCCTCATTTAGTTTTTGGATGACCTGCATGACCAACTTGTCCCAGAGGAAGAGAGAATTCAAGGGGCAGGAAACTCCCCTACCTTGGTTATTATGTGGGATAATGATTTGCTGCCCATCCCAGGATGTCAATACTATTCACCTCTGTACTCCCCCTTTCTAAACCTCATATGGCAGTGTTTCCCAATCCAGTCCTCAGGGACCTGCAGACAGTCCGTGTGGAGCTGGGGGGGAGCAAAAACATGGACCGACAGTGGGTCCCTGAGAACCAGACTGGGAAACACTGTCATGGGGGAGTTTTTCTCTGCATGGAGGTGGAAGGTTTATGACCACCACCCACATGATCAGATGGTGTATGGAGACACTTCTCCTGAAGACTGCCAGGGTTGGATTAGACATTCCATTAGATACTTTTCAAGATGTGTCTCACCAGGAAAGGCATCAGATGTGATGTTTATGAGAACCTGCGAAACCCCACAGTACTGTACAGTATGAGTGATTCTACTAGATATATTGTTGGGTTATGTTTTTTGTAATTATTATTGCAGCCCTGGAATTTCAGGAATTTGTTTTATGTTTCAACTCATTACAGTTTTTTTCATTTGTTAAGGTACATTCTGCAATACTGAAGTCACTTTCTCAAGTTGCCATAACATCAGTTTTTGTGGGCTGAACTGTGAATCGTTTCTCGTTGCTTTCATACAAAATGCATTCGATAACTAAATGCTGTCCCCCACCCTGACTGCTGGTCAGAAATCCACTGATCACCTGGTTCAGGTTAGGGGTGCTCCTTCTGGCCCTCCAGAGACTGGGAGGGTAAATGTTCTGAAAGACCGCAGAGAGGGGGCGGCTAGCCCGGCTGGGCTGGGGACTCACACCACCTAATGTCCCAGGAACACCGCCACCTGTGGGTACCAAAGACAACTCAGCATGACTCTCCAGCTGCCCCCCCACCAGTTTCCCACAGGTTTCTGAAGGAGGAAGCTGGAGGTGAGATGGACGGATGGATGGATGCCATACCTCGCTTCCGCAGCTCGGCATAGCAGTAATCGCACACCTTGCCCATCCTGTCCCTCATGTACTTCAGGGGGTACTTGTTCCTAGCGCAGCTCCTGCATACAATCTGAGTGGGAATATGCATCAGTCAGGTGAGTCTGCACCAAATGACCAATGAGAGAGGAGCATATAGCTGCAGCCAGGCCGGAAATGCCCACCTTTCCGCATGCCTGGCAGTGATGTCGTCGCAGTGTGAGGGAGAAGTCAGAGGAGCAGCACATACACATCATCACGTGGGACACAGGCACCAGAGTGGGTGGCTGCTCTCCCAGAGATGCCCACAGCTTCTCCCTGGGCTGATGGAGGACATGGGTGTTAGGGGGTGCCACACTCTGTGTGTGTGTGTTTCTGTGTGGACGTCCCCATGGGCTGCTCACCTCACTGCTGGAGCTGCTGAAAACTCCCAGACTCCTCGCGTGATCTGCCACGGTACGGCTTAGACTGTGAAACCAGTCCTCCATCTCACTGTAGGAACTGATGGACCAAATGGCAGAGGAATAGTAAAGGATATGGGTTCGAATGGCTGACTCCATCGCTAATCTCATGGAAGAAGAACGCACCTGGCTGACAGGGTGATGGAGACCTCTGCTGTCTCAATCTTCACCACATTCTGCACATTCTCTATGGTGGGTTTGCTAACCTGACAGAGGAGAAACATGAGTGTGAACTGTGTGGTTGGGACCAGAGCATGTGAGCGGAGTGGAGCGGTGAGAATTTCCTTTCCTTGCTCACAAGGCTGTTTGCTCCGCCGCTCTAATTCGCTCTAAGCCGCTCCGCTCAACACCGCTCCTCGCTCCACTAAAATTTCCTCCCGCTCCAGTCAAATCGCTCCACGCTCGCTCCAGTTTAAAAGAGGGACAAATAATCTGTATGCCTAACAAATGTCACCTTAAACCGAAGCTTTATATCATATATATAGGCTTAAAGATAAAAGAATCAGTGGGCTTAATAGCCTAAAGAATATACAGGATAAACCTCCACGTTTTAAATTCCTCAATTTTTTCCTGTTGATGCTACTGCTGCGTCTCTCTATAAAATAAAATTTCACTAACAGCGTTACGTGAAATAAAAAAAATCCTATTAGACCTACTTGAATGCAAAACGAATTTATTTGATTACCAATATTTACTTTATAGGCTTTTATACTTTAATTTACTTTATAGACTTGATATGCTACAACCATATAAAACTTGCTCACGTTTAGCTTCTGCCTGTTCGCGTAGCACACTCTCATGTTTCTGAGTGATTCTTTATTCACTGAAACAGTTTCACCACATTGTTGTTCTTTCTCCACATTATTGTCATCTATACGTTTAATAAGAATAGTATACTTGTATGATTTATCAGTTTCCTTTGTGAAATACTTTGCGAATTCCACCTCGGCCAATTTGTGTAACAGTCTTAATAATTGTACAGATGAATTCTGGGTAGATTTGGGCACGCCTCAGAATCGTAGTGTGAGCGGTATCGGAGCGAAATTGGAGCGAGACAGAGCGACCGCTCCAGCCTTAATTAAAAAAGCGCTCCGCGCTCTGACCAAATTCTGCCCGCTCCGCTCACATGCTCTGGTTGGGACAGAGTGTGGACAGAATACTGTGCGGATGGGATAAACTGAATAGAATATTGTACGGATGGGACAGCCTGTGGACAGAATACTGTGCGGATGGGATAAACTGAAAAGAATATTGTACGGATGGGACAGCCTGTGGACCGAATACTGTGCGGATGGGATAAACTGAACAGAATATTGTATGGATGGGACAGCCTGTGGACAGAATACTGTGCAGATGGGATGAACTAAACAGAATATTGCATGGATGGGACAGAGAATATGCTGTGTGGAAGGGATAGACTGGGGAGTATACTGTGTGGTTGGGACAGAGTGTGGACAGAATACTGTGCGGATGGGATAAACTGAACAGAATATTGTACGGACGGGACAGCCTGTGGACAGAATACTGTGCGGATGGGATAAACTGAACAGAATATTGTATGGATGGGACAGCATGTAGACAGAATGTGTGGATGGGACACTGCACAGGATAAACAGTCAACTGGATTCTGTGCCAATGAAACAGAGTATGGACAGAATACTGCATAGATGGGACAGACTAAACAGAAAACTGTGTGGATGGAATATACAGTCAACAGGATATGCAGATGGGACAGAGAATATACTGTGTGGAAGGGATAGAGTGTGGACAGGATACTGTGTGGACAGGAGAGAGTGAATGACACGAATTGTAAACGGCACAGAATTTGAACAGGATCACGCTACAGTTTTCCTTGTTTTTCATTAACAATTCACCTTCTGTCCCCTACTGTGCATTGAAGAATGTTTATCTGATCTGAAGCAATGAAATTAAGTTACCTTCAGGCCAGTTAGAGACAGAGTGTTTTTCAGTCTGTATTTGCCATCTTGCTGTGGGTAGGTGTACAGTAGGATGTCATTCATCTGTCAGGAGAAACACAAAGCATGATGTCAGCTTTGTTTCAGTGCACACCACAAGGTGGCAGCATAGGATTGACCAGCTGGAGGAGCCTTTCTAGTCTTTTGTCTTTTTAAATAACCAATCATATTTCACACTGCATATATATATATATAACACGGGCACAACATTAAATTTAATGTACAGCTTTCACAGTCCATCTAATTTCATATCTTTCTGAATAAGTAACAAAATAGACTCCACGTTCATTGATTGTTCATGTTACACACTTTAATATACACCAGGGCTCTCAAGTCTCACGCCTTTCAACCAGTTCACATACTCACACACCACACGTTGGGTTTCTCATGCTGAGAAGTAAGGGATAATGCCCACCAAGGAGTCCCGTTATATAGAATTAATGGACAAGGCACACATTTCATCCCTAATGCCACTCATTCCAAACTTTTGATGACACTCTAGTGCTGTCAGAAAATACAGCAAATGGTTCATTAAGCTTCATTTGGCCATCACTACCCATCTCACAGTACCCCTTATCTCTCACAGTTACCCTCATCTCTCACAGTACCCCTCATCTCTCACAGTACCTCTCATCTCTCACAGTACCCCCCATCTCGCACAGTCCCCCTCATCTCTCACAGTACCCCTCATCTCTCACAGTACCCCCATCTGTCACAGTGCCCCTCATCTCTTCACTCTCACAGTGACCCTCATCTCTCACAATCCCTCCTCACTCCCACAGTACCCCCTCCTCAATAACCACAGTAACCCTCTCTCATTTATCTCTGTCATAGTAAACCCCTTCCCTCCAAGTCATGCATGTTTGTTAATGTCTGTAATGTCAAAAATTATTCACATGATTATTTGCAAGGAGTTTTGGTGAATGAGGAACAGGTCAGCAGGTCTGGTCTGTTCAAAGCTGCTCTTCATGGTCACAGTAACACTGCAGAATCTCACTGATACCACTGTCCCATCAGATGTGCTCTGATCCAGCAAAGCCCATCCTTCTTGGGCTCTTATATATACAGTTTACTCTGTAAACAATGCCCTACCCCCTCTTGTTTTCCAGACCACAGGACATTGAAAGATGCAGCTCGCACCTCTCCAGGTGTCAGAGCTCCAGTCCCGGACCATCCTTCATCCCCCCCATCCCTTAGAGAGGACCCCCTCCTGGCTCTCTGGGGGAGCCTCACCACTGGGGCTAGCACCGGCCTCGTTCATCAAGACGGGATCCCGGTACTGCATCGCTGCTGTAGCCATGGCGACGGACAAAATGGGAGGAGCTCTCCAGAGGGAGGGAATGGAACTGTGCGCTCTGGGACACAGGAGCACTGTACCCCCCCAAGGGGTTCAGCTTAGACATGATTAATGACGAAGCTCCTTTTCCAAAGCCTCATCTTTAATCTCTGGCTTTTGAGGTGGTCTACTGATATGGATGGTCTACAGATATGGAGACTGCGACATGCGGGGAAACCGAGCAAGCTTCCCTCGGGTCAATTCAGTTTTAGAAACTATTACCTGAGTGATTTTAAAAAGTTAATAACACAACAATGTTGTTGTTTTTTTTTTTTTTTTTACTAAATCCTTTGTTTATTTCATTTTTAAGTAATGCCAGAACACTTCAAGCTGCATAATTATTCAAAAATCTCCACATTGAAGTGTTTTATAATGTCATGTAACATTACATAATGGTCCACCAAAAATATCTCTCCACAAAGCCATCTCGCTCTCCAGCCTCTATTTAAGAGGGAACTTTCCAGTCCTTTCCAACATTCTGGAGAGTCTGACCTTCCCAGTCCTTTCGATACAGTCCCTGGACAGGAAACTGGCTTCCAGTAACCCATAGCAAACATCCTGTCAGGAAGCAGCATTTTCAATACCAGTGCGGGCTGGGGAAGGCCTTGGCTGGATGGAGCTGCAGTCCCCCTACCCCCCTTCACAGAGGAGAGCGACACCCATGTCTGCAGAGCTTTTGTGCTTCACGCAGTTGCAGAGCCCTGGTTCTCCAGCTCGCCCCCCAGTGGCATTATGGGTAGACTTCACAGAGGCGCATTAGTACACCCCCATTCAGGGGGACTGTGTTTTTATACTATAACTGAAAGTGGACTCTGCTCTTATTCAAAAGAGCAAAATGAAACCCGACAGATAAATCCAATACGTCTGTTTAATGCTCAAAAACAGGAGGTCTGAGAAACCTTGGCTTCCTGCCTTGAGACAGAAACTGAATTTTGGGTGTGCCCTTACAATGAAAAAGAAATGGGAGGTGGGAGGGGTGGGTGTTAGTATGGAGAGAAGGTCGCAAGAGGTGGGGGTAACATTAGAGAGAATGCCTGTCACACTACGGGGGGGTTTGTGTACTGTCTCTGTTACCAGGCCTCCTGGTGCTTGCTGTCTTATTAGTGTGAATCTTGGAAGGAGGGTGGGGTGCAAACACTCCATAACCACCACCCCCCCCCACACACACACACACACACATCTGTATCTGCAATCTGCTGTTGCAGTGCAATTCTTGGGCTTGTTTGGTTGACTAGAGTGGGTCCAGAGCACCATAAGATGAAAGACAAGCAAGGTGATATTTAACACATGAGACTGAGGTTAGGCATGGGGGCTCTCATGTGGAGAGTGCGATCCAAATGGCGATAAGCAGCACTCACCAGAAACAGGTGGCGCGGCTGTCTGCACTTCCGGGACACTTTCATCAGTGTACCCTCCTTCACAAACACCTGGAGCACCCGGGCGAGAAAGGCGGGGGGGGGGGGGTCATGTTAGCATGAAGCGGTCACTAAGGCTTTTTAGCTGGCAGAGCTGATATCAGTGTGTGTGCTAAGCCCTGCTAGACAGAGGCTCTTTGCCACGGGATGGAGCTCACCCTTCCAGGCCGGAGCAGGTCCCTCTGACCTCTGATGCTGTACTCGATATTGACCAGGCGCAGTAGGTTCTCCTACAGCCCACAGAGACATGCAAATAGTAACCAACTAGTGTCTAAACAGAACCTAACGTGCTTTCAAAGTCCCCTCCATGTAAATGTACACATGGCTAACAGCAAGTGTGCTTTTTGATAATAAACACTCATATAATAAAGCTCATAAACATACGCAACCTCAACCATAGCTCTACCCATAATGCTAAGCTGTACAACTTACTCTCTAATTCTGTACTAATTCTCTTTCATAGAGTGGTTTATTGTCTTATTCAGATGCAGTGTAGATGCTCAACAAATATGGTAATTCTGTCACTTCATTATCTGGAGCTGTGAGAGACAGACATAGTGGGAGGGGGCTTTCCAGGAAATTGCACAGGATGGATGGAGATAGAGGGACCCTGTGTCTGAGCTGGGGGGTGGGCACGTTACAGCAGCCCAGTGACACTCCCTTTCTTTGTTTTTTGTCACCTAGATGCGTGTTTCCCAATCCAGTCTCGGGGACCCACAGAGAGCCCATGTTTTTGATCTAGCAAACATTTAGCAAAAATGTGCACAGTCTGGCAGGGAGCTCAGTGGGAGCAAAAATATGGACCGACTGTGGGCCTCGGAGGACCAGATTGGGAAACGCTGACCTAGATTGTTTCAATGACACCAGTCCTCCAGGATTTGCCATGACTCGGTCAGACTTCCTTGTGAACGTAGCCTTATGTGTTTAATAACCAGTAAATATTTCATATGCAAGCAAAGCACCTAAGCACCCCCATATACATTCGTAGAGGCCGACCTGAGACGCCCCCACAGAGACTCACCCCCTGCCTGAGGCTGTCGTTAGCCTGGTCCGCCACGTCCGACACGATTACCAAGGCAGCTGGCAACGGTAAGCGGGTCAGGAGGACACAGGATCAATACATGGGGGGAGAGGGAGACACATACAGTGAAGGAACAGCAGGCTGGACAAAGACACAGAATCAACGGCCAGTTCAGTGCTCATTCTGTGGATAATAATGGAGGAAAGAATCGGAGACCATCAGGCCTGCTCATAGACGGATAGACAGTGAACAGACAGACAGACAGACAGACAATGGACAAAGAGATGGGTCACAGACAGATAGAAAGACAGCAGGGAGGTAGACACGTAGACACAGAGTCAGTGGATGGTTAAACAGACATACAATGGACAGACAGACAGACAGTCAGACAATGGACAAAGAGACAGCTCACAGATGGTTAGAAAGACAGTAGACACACAATTAGTGGGCAGTGAAACAGACAGACTGACAGGCGTATCAGCCTGTGATGTTAGTAACATACCTTGTGTGTCCTCATATTCTTTTGAGTCTGGAGAAAGGTTGTTCAAATAATCTACAAAAAAAATCAATGAGGTATAAAAGACAGACTTAAATATTATCACTCATGCTGAAAGGAGTACGGACACCGTACCTGTGAGCAGCATGCGATACTGCAGGATGCGAATGACGACCTGCAGCAGCTGATATTTCAGGGGAACATTCCCTCCCAGGGGACTCTGGTGCTGCATGTAGTGGAAACAGGGGAGCCCAGAAAGTTACCGATCAAAATGAACAGTTGTGGCAAGACTTATAGATAATCTACAATTAGAAAGAGCCACATTTATCTAACGTGTACCTTGATATTGTCCAGTCATAAGAAATTAAGGAAAAAGTATTCATTCCATAGCACATTCGCAGTCATCCACACATGCACATACTTACACACACACAGAGCACAGACAACGGAAAGGACAGCATTAGATGAAAATCACTGTTCAGAATAAAACAAGAGAAACAGAAATACGATCTCAAGGAACACAGAGATGGCTGACCAAGGTCCCTGCATGGATATTATTGGACTGCAGGGCTTTAACTGGCGAAAACTGTCAAAACACTGATTGTAAAATAAAATATATCAAACGGTAACAGATTCTGACAGGCCCTTATTCATGCTGTCACAGAAGAGCCCAGAGCTACCATTCCGGGCCCAATCTGCACTTGTGAATTGTGAGATAATTGCATCAACGTTAACAGCCTCTCGCACGGTGACCCTGCTAATTCAATAGAGCACACAGTCCTTCAGGACCAGGGGGCTCACAGAGTGTCTGGAGGAAGGGGGGGGGACGTTTCACTCATTGGCATGGGGCTTCGCTGGAAGATCCTCTGGGCTTTGAAGATAATCAGGGCGCTGCGTGGAGGAAGGGGTCGCGTCTGTTCAAGGTCGCCACCGTTGAGCTGTCGTGTTTGGGCGCCTGCTAGGATCGCTTCACTTTTAATGCTGTGGGTGGGGTTGACTCAGACAACCTGGATTCAGCAGGCAGCATATAGGGTTTACAGCAGAAGCTTTTTATGCAACGTTTCTGTGATGTAATCACTGCACTGTTCTAGTGTGTTCCCGACAAGCAAGAATGCTATGCTGGGCCCCAGTGTTTTGTACTAACTGTACATGTCATTCATATCCTTCTCTTGTAATACTGCTGCCTGAACATCCCAGATCACCAGGCATCTCATCCCAATCTCTCCACTTACACAACTCTGCTTCTAGTGGCCTGACGACATTGTCTGATGACCGCTGGGTCCCTCTGTAATTTCACTTCACTTCCCCCCTAAAATCCTGTTTGACAGGAAACACCAGAGGAGCGGGAGAAGGCACCCAAGCTGTGGAATATGTTGCTGCATGAAACAAGCATGGAAAGACTGATGGCTCTGCCGCTCCTGCCGAGATCTTGGTGGCCAAAGTCTGAGGAGTCGCCAGAAGTTAATGGCAGAGGGACAGGCCCGAAGAAGAGGCTCGTATTGAGCTGAACTGCAGTCTGAGCCATTGGAGGATATTAATCAGAGGGGAGTGAAGCAGCAGCGGAGGCTGGTGTTCCGTTAATTAGCCCGGACTCAACCACTTCTTCAGCTGTATGCTGTGATTCCTCTGCCTGTTTCCATTACACCTCCTTCCCATCCAGATCTACTGTACCATACGGATTCTGTTGTCAATTTTTCACTTCCTCATTTTTATTTTCTCCCTCCAAATGCCAACACAATAAACCCACACACATACACACACACACACACACACACATGTGCATTTGAATTCATATCTTTATGGGTGACTGTCCTTTCATTTCTATTGGAGAACACCATAATCCCAACAATGATGACCTTAAACCGTACCCAGCCCTAACCTTAACCATAAGTAACCAAACAAAATACAAGACTAGTTTTTTGATGGCAGATTTCTTTAAAATTGAGCTTACCACTTGTGGGGACCGAAAAAAATGCCCCCCAAAATGTAAAAATAATTTTAATCACATTGTGGAGACATTTGGTCCCCTAATGTAATATACTGTATACTGTACATACCCCCCCCACACACACAGAATACAGAATAATTGAGATGGTGTTAACCTTTTGGTCCCTGCTGCTGATATGGTCAGGCGTAATAGACAGTTCATTGCTGTTATCAGGGCTCCGCACTGAGCACCTGGCTCAGCACAGGGGTGATGGGTCAGGACATCATGCCCGTCACTGCACCTGTGTTCCCCATGCATCTCCTGCATATTCTAAATATGTCAGCATATTCACACAGCATCTGTTAAAACCTCACAGCTTCAGTTTAATAATCCATATGTTGATTTTTCTAGCTTCTAACTTTCTAAACACATTACACATTAAGGACAACATAAGTGGTTTAATGATTATTAAAATGTTTTTAATGGTATGGAGAAGATGGTACAGCTGCAATATTTTGAAATATCTAAATTCAGGAAGACAAAAACAGACGGCAACCCTTTTCTGTGATGTTGCATCTGTAAGAAATTTTATATGATTCTCTACTGATCTTTTCTATAAAAAAAACCTTTGCGGCAATTTAAATACACAACATGGTTCAGATGATTTTTCTGTTTGATGCTTGCAGTTCCAGCTGAAAGGGACAGTGATACACAGGAAATAAATAAGCCCCAGTTACAGCTTTTATCATTTGTCCGCTATGCCTTCGAGGAAACGGTCACCTCTGACTAGCAAATCTCAGTCTCTCGGTTTGGAAATTTTGTTTTCTGAGCTGTCAAACCCAGGAATTTCAGTTAGGGCAGGTGCTTATGAATATTTATTAGCCCAAAGACAGTGTGCCTGTCAGCTATGGGCTCCTAACAGACTCTAATCAAAATTGATATGTGTAGGATCCTTGTAGCAACCAATCATTCAGAATCAAAATACGTCCTGGGCCTTCCTGTTCATGAATATTAATGAGCGTCGCAACAGAGATTCCTCAGTGCTGGCTGGGGTTCTCCACAACAAAACAGAGGTCTGGGGTTGGCTACGGAAAAATTAAACGTTTTTAGGCGGATCTGTATGGGAATATGCACAGGATAAGACTGTGTGTTAAAACACATGCAAAACAGGCTGAATTTTAGTGATTTATCCATTTAGAAGGTATGTATGATCAGAAAAACAGATTGGATTAAGATGAAAAAGTGCCATCCAATCTGTCCAATCCCCATCCCCCGACCTCCTCAGGTCCTCCATGACAGCTGATCCATTGAGATACGGAGGCGAGGCCCATAACCGAGCAGCCTGCTGTGCAATAACAGCCTGCGAAACCGAAGATGGACTGCATAGTGTGAGGAGTTAATATGGCACAGAGGGGACCCCTTATTATAGAGACCCCAAGAAAATGAGCTGACTGACTGAGAAATAGACAGAGAATGGAACATTTTTAAGGCTAGACAAAATGAAGAAAAGACAGGGCACCTGATACTGTACAAATCACAGCAGATAATCCTGTTCCAGGTGACCTCGTAGCTGTCTGAGGTCCTGTAGAACTCAGCAGAACTAGGATGGGCAACTGATAGCATCCTGGGGCAACTAGGAGACCCAAAGCTTTCCTTTAAGTGCCACTTGACTTGTAACAAAGCCCTGTGTCAGCGGTGTCCCTCGGTCTCTGATGTCTGGAGACTGATTTGTCACACTGTAAAATTACTGCTAGTGGTTAACCATTTGTATGTTAACCAAACACAGTGAATGCGTCCATAGACCATAACAATCCATCCAAAGTTCTGTATTTTCCCAAAATGCTACTTTTTACAGAGATCTTTGGATGGGTGCTTCAGAAGCAGCGTTTCTGAGCATGAAGCTGCTTTAAACTCCTTTAAACTGAGCTGCTGGTGTCTTCAACAGTGTTGGGCATTTCAGGTCCAGAAGTTAGACCTGAACCAGTTGGGCATAAAGAGTCTCAGTTACAGAATATTACAGAATACTCAACTGGTTGGTAGAAACAAAACCCTGGTCTGGATTTGTAGCTTCTGGACCAGAAACGCTCCAAAGAAGCAGAATAGGACACATAATATAAAATTTTTGATTAATATATCAAAAAAGCAGAATAGGACACGTAATATAGATAATATAGACATCAAGAGCAGTGAAGACAGAGGACCGAGAGACAATTAGGACTTAGGGCAAGGACACTGGGTGGGATTCACTCTTAGAAACTGAGAGAAGGCAGGGCCCCTGCACTATTGTTTTCCTTTATTTCTGTCTTCACGGCGGCTGTAGGCCAGACTCCTCTGGGAGCAGCTCATTGTACTCTGGACTTTCCTTGGCTTTTCTTCTCCACACTCGCCTGCGCGGGATCTGACCTTTCAGAGCCGAACTCCTCTGCGGTTCAGCGAGCATCGCGACGCCCATCGTGCGGCACCCACAATGCACCGCAGCCACGCGCTTTGTGGCGATAGGGATCTCTGGGGCTTTTACGATGCCTGAAATGCCAGATGTTCATTATCGGTCCCGAGGTGCTGCTTGTTCCGGCCTCGTTGGCAGCGAATTACGCTGACCCCTACAAACTGTTTCCTTCGCAGGGCCGGAGCCAAACCCGCGGGCCGGACGTTATCGGGATCAGTGCCGGTCTGCCAGCTGCGGCACAGCTGAGCCAATCACGCCAAGCGGCCTTTCCGCTCAGCAGTACCCGGACTAATACGCTCCAAGAAATAAGCAGGGGAACTGAAAATTAGCTTCCATGAGCCAATCGATCTTTCCGAGTTTACCTGGAGCTGATCTATATCAGAAATGAAAATGCCAATATTTAATATTGCGGGAAAAAATCGTAGCGGCGAGGTGTACCTCAAACTGGCGGGCGATGGAGGAGAAGGCAGGTGACCTATGGCGGCTGTCGTCCAACAGGGCCATGTTGCGATCATACTGTGCCACATAGGGCGTGAAGATGGAGAACTCCGCCTGCCGCGTAAGGAAGATGTCAGCCATCCGGGGGCTCTCCTCCCTAGTGATCAACAGACACGATCAGGGAACCTCCTACATAGACAAGCATCACTGACCAGCTTCAGAGGTTCGATGGTTGGGGAGACTCTGTGATCATCTAACAAGCGTATTTCTCACATATGCTTGTGTATAGGGCCATTGAAGATGCATGGATCAGGGGGGGCAGCACTTTGTAGGGCCCCCAAAATGTAGAGTTGGGGCCCCTCAGCTCGCCAAAATATACTGATGTGGACGTCCCCGCCCTGCTTGGCAAATTCTATCTACTATTGGATCTGTATTGGATCTCGCCTTTTCATTTGCTTAATTGTCTGTAGAAACAAAGATCTGCATGTCTCTGAATGATTGCGCTTTCTGTATGTGTTCAGGCTGTTAAGTGCCGCCTATATATGTATGTGTATACATATGCATTTGTGCTGTATGACAGTGCTTACCACTGTAACATGCTGTTCTCCAGCTCATCCAATAGATGGCAGTGTAACAGGTACACCTCTGGCAGCAGGTTCAGGATCTCTGTCAGCTTCTCCTCTTTCAGAACTGGCTGCCCGTCCTCTCCTACTGCACCCCCAACTGCTGCCCTGAAATCCTGGGGGAGGGTGGGGGGAGTCAGCCTTCTTAGACCACTGCTGGTATGACATTAGCTTCCATCTGAAGGAGTCACACCATCAAAAAGGGGTAACAGCAGCCGTGTTAGAGATTGAGGGGTCAATAGCGATCCTATGTTGGCTTCAAACCCCATACAAAACCTTGGAAAAGCTCTTGGTGTCACTAACCATCAAACACAAAACACATGTTGACAGGTAGCTTGCCTCACAGCTCAGATGAATAATATTAATGTTTCTTCACAGAAAGCCTTCAGAATCGGATCGATCTTAGATACAGCGCGTTCAGATACAAACTGCTCAAAGTAATGCATCATGAACCGCAATTTCTGATAGCCTGGCTCAGCACCTCAGATTCTTCACGGACTCAGATTAACTCAAAATTGCAATTTATCACTGAAAAAGCACATCACACATATTATCTCGCTCTCATTTCTGCAGTAAGGTGGAAATCAAAAGGTTCTTTGTTTTCATAACTAGTCTCTAGAATGTTCTGATGGAGAGAGATGGTGGCGTGACTGTGCGTCTGAGCTCGTACTCCTCAGTGGTCCCTTTATGAAGAGGTGGTCTTTGAATCCATCCCTTGTAGAAGGTTGACTGATCAGTCTGTAGGTGCTGGAAATAAACGGCGGGGGCGGCCATGCAACTTGGTGCCCCACCAGACTTTGGGAAACACCCCACTTGAGTTCTCGCTCTACATTAAACAATAGAACAATAGGCGCGGTGTTTCGCTGTGAACTGCTCTACCAGTGATCTCTCAGATGCACTCACGAGGGTGTGTTCAGAATCTGTGCACAGTCCCACCTTACAAGGAGGAACAGTGACTAACGCTGAAACCATTTTCTACCACGAAATCTGTCAGAGCACCAGTGTTGTGTCATTAAGCTAGGCACAGTTTCAGAACAGACACACTGCAAGGTTGTGGGAGTTTCTCCACACACAAGGGCAAAGACACACACTGGGTTTACTATGAACATATGACTATTACCAGTTTGTCGTGATACATTACCTAGGCCCCTAGCACTGTATGTGACTGAAAGATCAGTATATCATGCTATCAGTATATCGTCACTGTCCAATGAAAAACATGTATCTCCAAAAATCCGCTATTTCTGGAGTGTGAAAAACACATTTTCTCAGAAACAACTTTACAAAATAAACTTAAACCAGTGAAATGAGACCCCCTTCTCACCACCAATAGAAACCTCTGTTTACACAGCTGTCAATGAATGAGTTAATATTGAAAAATGTAGTTACGTGGATTTTTGTCAGTGAGTCAAATGTGTCAGTGTCAACAGTATACATACTAATCTTTTATATTTTAAGAACTAACAATTATGTTAGGTCTCTAGCTATCTAACAGGCAAGATTAAGTTGCTAAAAATTAGCAATATAAAGTAATCTGCTACATGACCATTATGAATACAAATGTGAAGTAGTACAAATATAAATACTAGTTAAACTGATGACTTAAACATCAGTTCATTGATCAATTAGATCGCTAACCCCTGATAAACAAATGTTTAGACGCCTTTATGGCAGGATTAGCCATTCCGTTAGGTCAACGCTGTCCGGTTCTGTTTTATGTGGATACTTCACTGTAACTCAAGAATGATTCTCGTGCACTATTCATAAAAGGAACTATTCCACAGAGGGACATATATAAATATTGATGCTAGACCTCCTGCAGATAAATGACAGACAGGGGGTGCTCTCTGTTTTCCTTTCATTGCTGTGTTCGTCTTCCCCTTACAGTAAATGGTTTGTTTTCACTTGGTTTTGCCCCTTGAGAAAGAAAACGCCATATGTAATGAGAAGAGCTTCTCTAATGATCCTTACTGTGTGATATTTATGCTTCTACCTCATTCTCCTAACTTCACTGGGAATTGCCTGCAGTAATAGAGAATAATGAGCCTTCCTTTCCAAATGCAGCCTGTTAAATCCCAATAAAGGAAATCTGCCTTAATGCAGTCCAAAGCACATAAGTTTCTCATCTAGGGTAAAATGCCTAACTAGTATCAGAAATCAGTGGTCAAGATGACCTAATACTGGACATCAGTGGTAATGGTAAAACTTTAGTATCAGAGATTGGTAGTCAGGCTGATCTTGTAATATCAAAGATATGTGGTTGGGGTGAACTGATAAGAGATCAGCAGTTAAGGTGATGTAAATGTCAGAGATCAGCAGTTAAAGTATTCTTAATGTCAGAGATCAGTGGTTTCTACAAAAAAAATGAGTCTTTTTTTAAGAGAACAATGATACCATGGGAGATTATAGCTCAGGATCTTACCCTGACCTTATTCCTAGGTCTCTAGGCATTCTGGACGTGGGCATTGCTTTGACATAACTTACGGCACTACTAAGGCCCAGCAAAGTTAAAGGTTAGCTAAACAAACTAATTTCATATTCGTTTCACGTCAGCCTGTGATGGTTTTCTTTGCACAGGCCTTTTTACAAAGAGGAAGTCAGCTTTGCTGGATCAACACTGATAGTCCTGAGCGACTCCTTGGCTGGGCGAGGTTGCTCATTTCTCCACAGAGCAGCAGAGAACGAGCCATACCGGGTCAGAAGACATGACGTCATTCGCAGTACTACTGCACCTTCATGTCTAGTGCTGGTGACACTTCCACATGTCTATCTACTGTAACGTGCAATAGTGATCACATGTCCCATCCTTCAAGTCAGCTTGAATCATCAGTGAATTCCGGATCCAACAGATAAAGAGAAAGAACAGTGAACCGAATTGTACTAATATGATTTCCTAAACAGGAATGTTCAAGTACATTCAACAGCAAACATCAGGGAGCTAAAGCTGAGAAGATAATTTGAAAGCAATCTTACCTACTGCTGGGGCCAGTGCATGTACTAATATAACATGGGCTAATTCAAGGATCAGAATGCCTATCGAGAGCCCACAGAGTGAAACTGAAGGTAAAAGGGAGTAATTGCCTTCTCAGTAATAATACTGGTTATGGCAATTAAACATAATTAATACACATGCTAAATGAAAGAATGTTTTCTACTCAGAGAAGACTCTGTTTATTAACTATATACAATTCTTATATGCTGAGATTAAATATAGTGTACCTCATCAATTATCATTTTGAGTATATTATATATTCTGTATTTCCAAGACATGAATATACTGTCAAACAACTTAAAGGACACAAGAGAAACAAAGATAAACTGAACAATGGAAGCATGACTATATAAAAATCTTGCCGAAAATGTAGAAATATCATAGAATCTAATGTTCATGCAGCATGAGAATGCATCCTGATAAGCAGATGGGGAAATGGGAAAACTTCGATCTAGGAGAGCATGGGACACAGGCTGATTTTTTAAATCAATGTGAGTGTTCATGGAGGAAGGAATCCAATGAAAGCGATCAAGAATGAGCAGGATGGAAAACTCTCTCTCCTACTGTGCCCCTCTGACACAGACACACATTAACTGTGACACTGCAGACAGAACTGATTTGTGCTTGTTCATTATTAATCAATCATGACAGTTCATAGATTCCTTTGAGGCAGTATATTAGTTAACAGTTAACTAATTAGTTAATAATGGTAAGACCACTTGAGTGCATAAATTACTTAACTCATTTACTACTCAAGAACAAATCATGAACTAATATAGGTTTCCCCATGAAATACATGAATTGTCATGATTTATTAATGATGAATGAACATGGGATCAGTACTTAATGAACACTTAGTTACTGGTTAATTTATACATTAAATAAGCATGTACTAATATATTATCTATGTCTCCTGAAGTAAAGCGTTACCCAAAAGGTTGAGTATCTGTGGTGAGTATGTTAACAATATTATATATCTAATGGGAGAAATCTGTGACTCATTTTATGATGATTTCCGCTGGGACTCGAACCACCAAGTTCCAGGCAGATCTGCCACTGTCAGCCCAATACCCTCCAGATGCTGCCCCACATCTGCCTTGACACACACCACCTCATTTTAAAACAGGAACCCCCAAAGTCTCCCAAAAGTTTAGGTCACCACCATCTGCCGGAAGACCAAGACTCTGCTGAACTGATGATATGATGAATATAGCTGAAGCCCAACAGCTCCACTGGGGCAACTGCACTGTTCTACTCTCACCAGCATTTCCCTGAGCCCCAGCACCATAAGACACTCAGAGGCATTAAACACAGAGATCTTAGAGTTTGATCCAACAGGGATAGAATCAGTCCCACAGAAGGCACTCTGAACCATATCTAGCCAAGAGCAATGCATGCATTTCATATCTTTATATCGTTCAACACACAGATAAAACAATAAGTATCTTACCTCATGTAACAGTCTTAGTCCCTTTACATGTCTGCAGAAAGGAAGAAGATGCTGTCAAAATGTTGTCAAAATGGCCTAAGACAAGCCAGGAGTAGAGTTGACTTCCACTGCATTTAAATATTGTGCATGTGCAATACCGGTGATTTGTATGTATAATTAAAAATGCAAAGGGATAAAGATATGCAAAGGGAATATATTTCAGAACAGTGCAATTAAAATACTAACAACATGCCCTTGTACAACATAAAGAGAGTGCCATCACAATATCAAGCAATAATATACTCTCTGCCGAAACAAACATGCATTGGTCAGTATACCTAAAAGAAAACAAATATTAATTTTGAAATGCTAATTGTAGCACCTGCCACCAGTCAACACTCCAGTCAGACGACTCTCTGTCTCACCTGTGCATTAGATACACCTATTGATTACTTCCCAATTAGGCCAACTGTGACTCAAGAACCTCTGTAAAATGAACTGAGGCATGGCTGACTGTGGTTGCAATATATAGTGTTCTGATCTTTTCCTGGTGTGTCAGAATTGCTGATTTGAATCTGGTGTATTTCGCCTGTTTCCTGGCCCTAGCCTGTCCTCTGGAGTAGAGTTTGGTATGTTGTCTTCCCAGTAAAGAATCTGCTGTGCAGTTGGACTTTTGGGCTGATTCATTAATAACAAGATTCACTAATAACAAGATGAAGTGCACTGCAGGTGCTTAGCTTTTGTGTTTTGGTTTTATGGACCATTTGCTGTTAAACCTCATGGGGCCACTGTGGAATCAAATTGCTCATCCAGATACAATGAACCATGGATGGTGTGGTCTAGAACCACAGAAGCCAATATGAGCTGAGTTTACCTCATCGTTCCTTACTGAATCCACTAAAGAAACTCTTTTCCTAAACTTTAAGGATGACAATCTATAGCCGGTGGACCTACGAAGTCTTCTCATCCAAAACATGGATGCCCAGCCCAGCAATACCACATGTGGATTTAATGAGACAATATGATTGCCTTGGAGATGAAGAACTGTGATGTGGTGTTGATGAGATCCTCTGATCACCTGCAGTAAAGCCCGATGACCAAAGGCTTTTCGATTCAGTTGAATTATTGCACAGCTGCTTCACTCCTCAAACAGCTCCTTGGATTTATTTGCATAAAATAATTCTTGCATAAGACTTTTTGTGCATGACTTTGTTCCAAAAGACATTTTTTTATATTTATATTATATTTTATAGTTTTAAAGTACACTGTGCTTAATGTTATTACAGAATTGCACTTAATTACATTATAAGTAATGTTCCACTGACTTGTTCAATAATTATTTTTCTCCTGTTTTTGAGCACAGTGTTTCATTGCTTCATGCTGCAAATATTAGAATTGTTGCATATGGGATAAAAAGTTTACGAAAACCTGCAAACAAGATGAGAAGGGTCTGGCTGCAGAAGGGGCCTGAGAGTGCGTGTCCTCTGTCAAGCCCCTACGTCATTTCCGTTAAAATGACAGAATCCGTCTTCCCAAATCCCAATACGTAATTTCCATTTAAACGATAGACTCCGTCTCAAACCGGAACAATACCGTTGTACATATGTGTATAAAT
>JAODLC010000133.1:28235977-28246498 GCA_026781145.1 Hippopotamyrus pictus | reverse complement strand
CCTTTTTATTAATAGTTATAGCCATGTTTATAATACTTTATGAATGCATTATAATGCATTATGAAGGTATCTATAATACGTTACACACACGTACCTTAAGTAAAGTGTTACCGATTAATTTCTAAACTGTTATGCCATAAATACCACGTTTTAAGAATTATATGCGGGACAAGATTGATTCTGTAGCGGTAGTCAGCAAGTCGTAATCTATCGTGACGAGACGGATTCTGTCGTTCGAATGGAAATGACGTAGGGGCTTGAGAGTCGATGGGGCCTGACAGAGGACACGCACTCTCAGGCCCCTTCTGCAGCTAGACACTCGTGGACAAGATTGCAAAAATGGAGATTATGTAAAATAACGAGTAAAGAGACAATTGCAGTTTTACTTCCAAAAGCACAATAAAGAGGACGTCTGAATGATCCATAAAACAAACAATCAATGATGGTTACTTACATTTTCTCAGATTCCACCAGATCTTTGGCAATGTAAAAAGCTCTAGATCGGCCATCAGTCTGTATCAGATAAATAAAAACATGAAAAACATAAGTGAGTAAGTGAATAAATCTTGTGTGTCCAAAGTATTGGTACTGCTTTCTCAGTTCCTTGATGATTAAAGAAATAAATTTCTGCTTGTCAAAACAAGAATGATTTCTTCTTGTTAAATAAGGGAGTCAGAAACAGGAGACAGTAGAAAGAAAAAATAATTCTGGCTCCAGGGCTTCAGTTTTTAATATGCATTCAAATTCAACTATAATTTACAAAATCAATGCCTGCTTTTTTAGCTGAGAACAGTAAATCCATACATTAAAAGATTTAATACCTGGCCCATAAAATTTCTCATCATATTTTGTAACTGTATTTGAAATCCTATCTTATAGTGCTGACATCTTTTAGCATTATTATATCTGCTATTTTTTCATATACACCATGGCAAAAATACATCAAAGATGCATACACAATCTGCTCCTTCATACTGAAGGTGATTTATGTTCTTTCTCAAAAGTTTTCTTCAAAATGGGATTAAAAATGCCTGGCATTTAGTTAATAAGGCAGCTGCCAGTCACAGGAACTGATTTGACCTGACCCATGGAACAGGGAGGTATTTTAACCAGTGGATGAATTTTGTAATCTGACTAAAATAGTCACATTCCAGTATGCACTGTAATCTAGGGGACTTTTAGGATCAGAAACGACAGTAAAGTTGAGGCAGACCCAAAAATTTCAGTGTTACAAGTTACTTTTAAGTTACTTTAGGTTTAAAAGATGCTAATAATATTCTACCACTACTACTCAACTTCCACATGTGTGTGAAATCCTGACTTTGAAGGATCTTAGAAGGTTGCTGATCTAAAGATGATCACTTTTCAATTGCGGCATTATGAAGGCTGTCTGCGGGTGCTTCTGTGTGCCATGAATAAAATAATTTTAAAAATCTAATGGAACCATGGATTTCATATCGGATTTATTGATCTATTCTATTTATTTACTTTTCTTCATTATAAGGGATGACCTGGGTATTATATAGCTGTGCGTCACTCACGTGTCTGTCGTAGCTGTGATCTGCACAGCCATCGTCATCCTCTGATGTCCGACCTTGGTCTTCCTCAGCCATTGTTTCTCGCACCATCCTACCCGACAGCGGGCACACTCTGTAAGGTTCAGTGTATGCACTGCACCAACCAAAAAGAGGGACACCATCAGGCAACTGAGCGCTGAACAGGCTAAACACACCAGCAATACTCATAAGGAAGAAACACACACATGAAGACAAAACAACACTCATTGGCCTGAACCCTCCTCACGGTCCAGGTAAAGCATTTATTTGTTATCTGTCCTGAAATCACAGCTTCATTCTATAGATGAGCTGATCCTGAAGAAGAAAGCGGCCTGCTGTATCTCACGCTCCCATCTATCCGAATCCAGCTGTGTCCCTTAGCAAGACCTGTGCAGAGGTGGCACCTTGCTGGAGAACAGCAATGTTAAAAGACAGGATTTCTCCCGGACGGTGGGCTAGTTCACATCTGAGCACGCGTACTGATGAAGGCTGCAGCAGGGTGCATGTGACCCTGGTGACATCAGCACATTCTGCAGCCTAGATACCCTACACAGGTGATGTTAGCAGCTACTGTGTGCCAGGGGTCACGGGGTCTGCAGCCAGGCACCCAGCTGGCAGGAGGGCCCTCATCCTTCACAAGCCCCATTCCCATGTAACTAGAGACAGTGCCCTCAGGGGAAAATCTGGCCCATTTTTTGTGTCCAGCGGGAAAATTCAATAAGACATGATACAGTGATTCGTTTAGCGTGTTTATTCTTTCATGTCCCCAGTTACTGCCCTTCATTGGGCCCTCTCTCTGCCCTCTGATGTGCAACCTGTTCTCAGAGTAAGGTACAGCGAGTGCCAAGTGACCCCAAGGGTGGCTCTTGGAGACCCTGCACCCTTCCAACCCTGACTAATCCTGAGTGAGCTTAAGCCCAGTTCTTGTCAGTGAGTTTCTCAGGTAGAACAAGTGAATGATTTGAGATCAGGTTAAGACCCCATGAACAGACGCTCCGGACAACGGTCATGTTATGATGTTTTTCACTTTCAGTACATTATTCAATAAATTACATGAGATATTCAACACTTTATTATAAAATAGGCTTTGTATTAATGACTGTAAGTGTTCTAAGCATGTTTAGGGTGGGCTAGGCTAGGCTATGATGTTTGTTATGCTAGGTGTGCTGTATTAAAATGCATTTTCGCCTTACGATAGGTTTATCGGAACATAATCCCATCGTAACCTCAGTGAATACTGTACATAGCTACTCTACTACCTACTTAATGCATACAATGGGCCATATAAAATACAAATATAATATGAAGATCATTAGGTAAAGTGGCACCTCGTACATACATGTGTGCGTCAGAGTGCATGGATGATAGACCACATTAGGGTGTTAATGATAAGGTTAGGTGTTAATTTATGGATGAAAGAAACCTGAATACTTAACTTCTGTTGTACCATTAAAGCCAAGTACCTGCTTTAAAGCTTTTGTAGATAATCTGTATAATAGCTGTATAAAAGCGTACGTTAAACTGGCATATATGCCAGTGTTTCTTAAGCCTGACTTCAGAGACCCCCAGAGACTCCACATTTCTGCTCCCTTCCAGTTCCCTGTGCACCTGTACCAGGTGTTTTGTGTTCTTGATTGGTTGTGGAGTTGGGAGGGAGCAAAAATATGGACTTTCTAGGGGGTCCCTGAAGACTGGCTTGAGAAACACTGATATAGATAGTAATACGTTGGTCATAAATTCTGACTAACGGTGTATTTTGATCAGTCCTGGAAGACTTAGATGGCTCCCTTCTCATCCCCGTCTAACTTTAGACTGTCGCCGCATCCTTATATTAGCAAGCATAACTTATGGGGAAAAAAGTTAAGAAGCTTAATCGTTACCACTAATGTAATGTAATTATGACACCCACTACTTCTGCAGCCGTAAAACTTTATTACACCCTTTAGCTAAATTTACTAAGCAAATTACGAAGGACATTACATGAACATTTTAACAATATCGTTCACTCCCATTTAGCAAGCTTTGCAGAGGCTTATAATTCACAATTCAATAAAATTAGGTGTTGAGCATTAAAGTGTCTATTGTCAGTATGTGTGTGCATGAGTTAAAGTGCACTTTCCAGGTTCTTACACAGTGATATACCACCAGCCGTGCTGTGGCTGAGTAGGGTGGCAGTGTGTGGCTCAGCGTGGTTGAGTCCCAGCGTCAGCAGAATGGTGTCACCGTTGGGCCCCTGAGCAAGGCCCTTAACCCCCCATTGCACCAGGGGCTGTTTGCCCCTGCTTTCTCAAAAATGTATGCCACTTTGGATGAAAGCATCTACTAAACAAATAAAAAAGTAAAATATTAGAGACATTTTCACTAAAAGCTTTTAGAGGCACCAGTATTTTGTGCGATATGAGTAAATAAATCCTTGCTGGTAACTGAAAACCCAGTAAAAGTGACATGATTTATGCTTATCTCCAGCTTATCTGCTAGACTGCTGACTCTGTTAAGTACCATTCAGATCACTGGGGTGGCACCTGGGGGTAATTTTTCCAGAGACCATGAACTTGCAGGTGGTCTCTGAGTCAGGGACACGGTGACTCTCCCGCTGGCACGGGACTATAGCTCAGTGACCCACTATGCATATATTCACCCCCTTTACATGGGGAACTTTTGTGTTTCCATGTGTGTCTAACCTGCGTGTCTGCCATGACGGTAAGCAGAACCATACATCAATAACACGAGCCACATTGCCTATGAAATCTTACCCTGGATCCAGTGATATCATTATAAAGTTCTGAAGAGTCTGTTCCAGGCAATGTTTCTCTTGTGGTGAAAACAACATGGACCCAGAGTCAAGACAGCTTTTGTTCTTGAGGTGACTTTTCATGGCAGGCACTGCTTCTGTGTGTATATAAGTGGGAAAGGGTGTGGCTTGTTTTTCTAAACGCAGGGGAGTCTGGGAACTTCATACTCCACGCCCTGCCCCAGTGGTTATGGGCCCCTTGTCCAGCATTTCCTGTAAACAGTGAAGCGGAAGCTGCAAGGCAGGACCCTTCCTCCCAGGAGATGACCTGGAAATGACCTCAGTGCAGCTGATGTTCAAAATGGCCTACGCCCAGGAGAAGCCTGGTGCACATCACTTCGCCTACTACTGGCCCGAAAAGGAAGACTAAGAACCATATTTATACATAAGACTCCAGGATGACCTCCAAATAGACCACTTATAAGACTGCTAGTCAAATCAGACATCATTTTTCCCTAGCTTAACCTCTCGCCATTAATCTGGATTTATGCAGTTAACACTTATATTGCTCAATACATCTTAAAATGACCCCCACAATGACAACATCTATCAATTTTATCTTTATGTATCTCTTATGGGTGCCAATTCATCTAAAATGTCCACCTTCGAATTTAGGAGGAAAATTGAAACAGCGAGCAACAAGGGGGACATACATGCACAGAGCCAGCAGGAATCAAACCCAGAGCCCCGGAGATGACAGGCCAGAGCATTGTCCTGGTGATCAAAATAACCGCAAACATTTAGCACACCAGGATTTACCTAGCTCGGATTATGAGACACAACATTTTTAATTCTATTGGCTAGTGAAAAGCAAATGCCAACAGATGGTAGCTGCAATGTTCCTTACTAAAACCAAACCAGCAACAGGAGTGACCATCAACAGCCTAAAAATGGGGGTGGATACCATTCCCTCCAGCTTCTTAATCCCAGAAGCCACGGTCCATCATACTATCTCCTCACAAAGCCACCAGAGATAGTGTCCCCCCAAAACAAGATGTGGTCTCAGCCATCATGTTCAAAGTAATGGCACCTAATCATTCACATGCTGCCAAATGCATTTTGGAAAAGCACACATGCATAAAGTGCATATTTCCCGTCCCCACAACGGAGTTAAAAATGCATGAAATCACAGGTGATGCTTATTGTATTAAAAAAAGAGCTATATTACAAAATAAATACCTCAAAGACAATTTCCTGTCAACAAAACCCTTTTCAGTAATGAGCCACACAAGAAATGTCTAGATGATACTCTCAGACCTTCCGGCAGTTCTGGGAAAAATAAAGAGGCACATTAGTTTTGTCACCCACCGTGCTACAATCGTATGTATTTCAGCACTGACTGTTATTATCCACGGTAAGCACCCAGGACTCTCACTGCTCAAAACACTAGGAGGCACGTTCAATCAGTTTTTATTATTGCAGCACCAGTCTGTAGCACAAAACTACAGTAGGTAGACCTGTGAGGACATCACGCCAAGCCCCGACAACGAAAGTGTGTACAGTACAGGAAAGGACGAGACTCGACTATGGGTCAAGGGCAGTCAGGAGGAAGACAAAGAGCCGGTTTACGTAATGGTAGGGGGTGGAAGGGCATAGATTACTGAGGGTGATGGAGCAAGGGTGATAGGGAAAGAATACAGCTAGCAGAGGGATACTTTGAACAGTATGTCGGAAGGTAGGTATCTATACTTTTCTTACAGTACTTCAAGTAGGACAAAATGGTGGCAGTACAGAAGTGGAGTATTTGGGGAGGGTAGGCTGGAATAGTATAGCAGTAGCTTAGATACTGGGAACAATCGGGATATTAGGGTAGGTGGAATTGTAGAGAACAATTCAGTGGCACAGGTTCATATTTATGCGCTTTATGTACAGTACTGTTAGCTTGTCACTGTGTTACTGTCTCACATTTATAGAATATGGGGGCAGAGAAAGCTCTCGATGTACAGTGAAACATTCTCAAAACATTTTCGACCCCAGTTCACTATCAGATTAGTATTTGACACTCATTTTTCAGTAATTCCATCCGAGTTGAGTGATAACAAAAGTCTGCTAAGTGTCGCCCTTACTGCATTTGGAAAAAGTGCTTTTCATGAACAGGAACCTCCTTGGTGCCACTAGAAATGGCATTATGTGGGGAAGAAAAACGTCTGATACCGTAAGTTTGGGGGATAGGCCTAGCTGGACGTGTACGATAGCATAGCAGAAAAGGAGCTTTACTGAGCATCTACATTTAGCATAACATAGCCAGACAAGTTCTCCGTGTAGGTGCTTCTGGCCTGCCTAGCCAACCAGATGCCACACTGACTCCATAATGAGCACAGCCTTGGGTCTGGGGAAGTCGCCCATCACCATTTAGAATAGCTTGGTTATTACCATGTCATCTGACTGCTATGCTCAAAAATCAGTCTGGAAGAAATCTATGGAAGTACTTTAATACTTAGGCTCTTGATAGCTTATGTTTCAAGGTAATATATTCAACATCATTCTCTATAAATTATAGGTCACTATGAACAGAACCCTAACCCTAATCACATGAACAGAGCCCTAACATTAATCTCATATAAGTCACTATGAAAAGAGCCCTAACACTAATCTCACAACAGTATTTAACCCTAAGCCTACGCCATTGGCAAAGACGTGTTTCAGTCTTCAATGAGATGCTGAGACCCAAACCATTAAAACCTAAAAAATATTTTACCAGATCATAAACACACAGTGAACCTTGTGAAAATACATAAGAAACCCACAAACCGCAATTCCAAAACTACCACCAAAATTACATCTGCATCACATTCAGAAAGACCCCCCTAAACCAATAGGCTATGTATTTGTATAAAACAAAGTGATGTTTTTATGTAATAAATAGACATACTTCATACATACACCCGCGTCCCAAAACAATTTATGAAATACAGGGTCACAATGAGCCTGTAGCCTATTCCTAATCAGGAAACACTCAGAACAGGATTCCACTCCATCTCACTGGATACACTCACTAAGGGAAACTGGTGCCAAACTGCCTAAAAGCACCTTTTTGGACCATGGGAGGAAACCAATATAGCCAGAAGAATCCTTTGTAATACAATGAGAACATCCACTGAGTCACTGCACCATCCTCCACTATGTGGCCATAAGTTATCTCTTGCGTTTTACTATTAACATTTTACATATTTCAGTTATTGCAAAATAGAATAATTCATTATTTAAAAACAATTATCTTGCATTGCGTTGAAAGAACCTTTGAACGCACTTTGATGACCTGCGTGTCACTCTGACATATCACTACGCTGGAACCTCTCAAGGACTTTGTAAGGCTAACATGTTAGGAAACAGACGCATTCCACTTTACCTTTCAGAGTCTTGCTCTGGTGTTTGAGGTTTACTGTCAAATCCGGCAAAGCTACTCATGTCCACATATCCGTCATTCTCATTGGATGTGGAGTGTCCCCGATTGGGGTCATCAAAGAACTCTGTGAAGGTCCCAACACGGACAGGTCTCCTGGGTGGGACTGGGACATTCTCATAGTCTGAACTCAAGGCAGGTATGTTCTCATAGTCAGAAGTATCTGCACTTGGGAAGGAGATGGACCTCAGCTTGGTCAAAGGAAGAGGCATGAATGGTGGCCCAGAGCGATCCTCAAACGACTCCACACGAGACACACGGCGGTTGTTGGTTTTGTTTGTACTTTTTCTGCATGGCCCATCATTGTAAAATAGGAAAGTGGTCAGGGAGTCAGAGGAGCGTTGAAGTTTCCCTGACTTGCAAAGTAGTTGTGGGGAGCTACCTGCACTCTTTTTCTCCATGGCCCGGAATCGGAATGGCCCATGATGGCTAGACTCCGACGATGACCGAGAGGAAGGGAAATTTGTGTCTTTACTCTCTGTCTTTCTTTTAAACTTGAGCGCCAGAAAGCGCTTAAAGGATGTCTTCTTCTTCTTTTGTTTTTCTGAGGAGTCATTCTCAATCAATAGAGAAGGGGAACTTTTGGTGATGGGCTTCTTGGTGATGTAGGCTAACTCGAAAGGAGGTGGGATGTCAACCACAGAAGTTGGTGTGGACATCCCACTAGAGGCCTTTTGACTTTTCTGTGAGAAGCTTCCAGATGAAGTGATGACACAGGGCAGAGAGAGATTGTCATCTATCCTCTTCATCCTTCCTTCTTCCCCTGGAGAACATTCATTCTCCCTGCAGGCATTCGTCGGCACATCCCGTCCCTCCATAGAAAATGACCGGGGGTAGATATTAAAGCCCCTATGTTTGGACAAAGGAACAACATGGTTGAAGTCCACATCCTCACTAATTCTCAGAATACCATGGCTCCCATCTAAAGACACTGTGTAGTAGTCATGGGTCAGATATTCAGTCCCGGGCTCCTCAGGAACAGTCTCAGGCACGTAGCCAGGCACTTTTCCAGAAAGGGAGCGTGACCGTGTTACAATGCTCTTTCTTTCCAGGGACAGGAAGTTTTCCCCCTCTGAGTCCAGCCCGGCTTCCTCATAGACATGTTCATCACTGATGTTGTCCCTCTGTGTATCCAAATCCTCAAAATAAGGCACAATGTGGCCTTCTTCATCAGTGTCATCCTCAAGGGCATCCGAGGTATCGGCGAGCACCAGCCGATTAGTGTGCTCCGTACCACTGAGGTCCATATCTGCTGGCACGGTGATAGCGCACAGTCTGAATCGTGGCTGGCAGTTTCTCGGATTCAGAAGTGGGAGACAAGGCTTTCCTGCCTCTTTAGATTCCTTTGGTGATTTCCTTTGTTCTGTTTCCACCCTCTCTTCATCATCACCGATTTCAACATAGTCTTCCGAGGATGGGCATTCAAGCTGATCTAAATTCGTAGTTTCATCAATATCTGCATAGTCATCTTCCTTTGCCTGGCCTGATTCTACATTAGAATTTATATTTGCAACACCTGGGTGTCCTGATTCAGGATTGACACACTGGTTGGGGTTAACTTGACTTTCATCCACATCATTCACTTCATTTGCTGAAACATAGTAAGGCTCCAGATTACTATTGCCAGCTGGGTCTAGACCTTCTGATGTGCTGTTGATGTTCCTGTTAATTTCTGTGATATTAACAACATCTTCCCCAGGGACTGACTCAATGACCGAGTAAGGCTGAAAGCCCTCCCAAGTATCCTGAAATACCTGGGACTTATCAGAGTTATCTGTGAGGGTCTCTGGTTGAGCTGAATCTGTGTCACATGGGGGACCAATCACATCATAAGTGCATTCATCCAATGATAAAGGAACTTTGCAGATATCTAACACCAGAGAGAGTTCCCCACCAACAGTAAACCTGTGACAAGGTAGACATCCTTCACTGCAGTTCTCTTGAGAAGGTGCACTTTGTAGATCTGACTCATTCTCACTGCACAGTTCATCTGTTGTCTCTTCTGGATCATTCCGGATCTTGTCACCATCCCTATATGGGCTCTCATCTCCCTGCAAGTGTTCTATTTCATGCTCATGAGATGATTCACTGGCTGATTCATGTTTATCAAATGCAATGCTATGGTTTGGGAGTTCATCGGCCTGTGGAACGTCTTCTTCAGCATTGTTGCTCCAGGGTTCTAAGCTCTCCATGTCTTCGAGTTCACTGATTTCAGCACTGTCCAGTGACTCAGGCGTGGATTCCACATCACAAACCTCAACCATGTCAGCAAAATCACTGCTCTCCATTTCTATGGAGTTTATCAAGTTCAGACCCTGGTCCTTCAACTCGCTCTCCCCTTCTACCTTCTCCTCTTTGACCTCATCCCCACAGAGTGTCTCTGTCAACTGCTCCTCTTCATCACAGGATTCCACAACATGCCTCCCAAGTTGCACCCTTGTTTCCTGGCAGGCCTTCAGCTCATGGTCCTCCTCTAAGTCCAGGTGTCCATTAGCATGCAGGCAGCCCTCCTCCTTCTCTGGCTGCTCTGAATTGTGCAGCAGGGAAGGCTTGGGTGCGATAGGAGGTCTGGCACCCCGAGAGACAACGCAAGGTCTGGACATCAGGGTAGAAGGCAGCCTAATAGTCAGATGATTTAAAATTCTTGGCTTTGAAGAATGTGGTGACTTCAGATACTCTGAGAAAAGAAAAAACAAAAGAGAAAATGATCTAATGCTTGCCTGTTGTATTAATACCCATATTTCAAACTGTATATCTTAAATATACAAGTG
>JAODLC010000133.1:28200983-28213640 GCA_026781145.1 Hippopotamyrus pictus | reverse complement strand
TGGCTAACAAAATGATATAAAGTACAGTGTATTACCTGATACAATATTTTCAATAAAATAGCATTATCACCAACAAGCTGCTACTACAGCAAATGCGAGGCTGACACTGAAGCTTTACCTTTTGTTTCTGCTCAGAGACGTGCCTTGTGACTCATTTTCTGGTGCGTACAATTTATATTATTATTTATTATGGGAAAAATTCGATCGGAACTCTAACTTTTTAGGATTCGATTCGGAGTCTGGAACGGATTAAGTTCGAGAACCAATGTACCACTGTGTGTATGTATGTATATATATATATATATATATATATAGAAAGAGAGAGAGCGAGGGTGGCCCCTCTGTCGTCGCGGTGACACTCGGCAGCAACACAGCCAGCATGACTGGCCGTATTGCTGTGCTACACGCTCCTGTCAGACAGCAAGCGAGTGTCCAGTTGGCACCGCTTCCACAGAGCGGGGGCCTTCTGCCTGCCGCCTTCCATAACATCACAGCCCGCAGCCCCTCCCAGCCCTCAGCTGCTATCGCACATGCTGCCTTGTAACTAGCCCTCTGGCCCAGTGCAGATTTTGAACAAATACAGCCACCAGGAGAGGCAGGACTCTGTCGCTTCAATGGAGCCCACGTCAGGACACAGATGACCCTACTGGCATGGGAAAGAATTCTGCCAAAAGTCCAGGGAGGGGAGAGATGCCAAAAAGAATACCCATCCCCCCACAGACAAATGCAAATGCACCACATGATGCACACACCTGTACACAAACATGAAAGCCTCTCCTAGGATGGAACTGGAAAGGGCCAAATAGCGAATCACATCTGGTTCTGGGGTCTTATCAGCCTCCCTGCTCTGAAACAACTACACACACCACTGAGTGATGTGGGGAGGTCCCTGACCTTTGCTAACACCCTACACGCTTCAGGGAATGAAAGCCACCATTTAGCCGTGTTAAGTGTAATAAGTCACCAGCCACTCCCCCCCAACCCAAAAAGACGTATCATGGCCCCTGATACGCCCAGCACACTGATTAAGTCCCATACTCTTTATGATGTCCACCAAAGCCTTTCATTTCCTGGCCACTTTCACCTGCTAGCAGAACCTACAGGGACCATGTCACCATGGGCAATCAGTCAGAGCCATGCACTGGGACAGTGATGGACGAAGCAGGAGGGGACGGGGGGGGGGGGTCCTCGCTCAGTCCTCTCTGATTGGTCGAGAGCAGCTCTATCGCACTGCCGATTCATGTTCCGGTGGGATTTAAATTAACAGCAGGGTCAGAAAAGGGCTGCAATTTTTATCGCGCAGTAATGCGTGAGCTACACAATGTACACAGTTAATAATTCATAACTGAGTAAAATCATTGGTGAAGCAGATCGTATCGTCTATCTTTTCTAATAATTATTACACCTAAGGGGCATGTAATCATGGACTTCAGAATGCACCTTGCTCCCCTGCTTTGAATTGAACGTCTTATTTACACTGAACAGGGAACTTTCCCTGGGGATATCGTACAGTGTTACTGAGAAGAGAACAATGGGCACTAGGACCATGTAGAAATTCTAGCCAGAGTGACGCATGTACACTCAGAGACAAATAAAGTTAAGCACCCAGAAGTAATGGTCCGATTTGGATGTAATTTGGTGCATATGCAGACCAGCGATGGGACCAGCAGTGTGCCCTTATTGCCAACTCTGTTGTCAATTTGATCTGATACGATAATTATTGTGATACAGTCACATGACCTTTCACCATGTGCAGATTCATTTACACCACTCCGTCTGGGTGCTTAACTTTTTGAATAGATATCAAATGAAATTGTGCATTGCTTGACTGTGGCCAGAACTAAGTGACTGGGGGGTTACCAATGGTTTACTGAGGACAGGGTTTCTTCTGCAGGGTTACAAGAACCAGATTGAGACCAGGTCAATGCAACAAAGAAGGGAAACACAACAAAACAAAAGAGAAGCATTATCAAGGGTCTAGCCACTCACTTCAGTCTGCAGTCTACTTTCCAGGTTCATGTGGCTGGGTTTAATCTGTTTGCATTTTATCCCTGTTGTTTTGTTTGCCTGCATCTTGTTTTTGCATTTCAGTTCCCATTTCCCAATTCCTGTTCCTTTTCCCCTGGTTCTCGTATTGCTCGCCACCCACCCAGTTATCAAGTCCTGTTGGTTACCAGTTTCCTGCAGTTTATGGTGCATTGTGGATGGATGCTCTACTTCTGGTTTCCTGTTTTGGATTTTGTTGTGAGTCAGTCAGTGTGTTTCAGTGCTTTGAGTCCTTGACACTAACATGTCTGAAGGTATTTTTATCACTATTCATCTGATTAAGAAGTTTCATCTAAAAAAATAATTGTGTGTATGGGTATGGGTCTTTGACAACAGCCCCGAACTAGGATTATATAGACTAGATATGTATAGATTATATTAAATTTTCAGTGCAAAGTACATTTTTCTGGTGTGGCAGGGTGCCTCAATGGGTAACACTGGCCCCACGGGTTTAGGTGTGTGGAGATTTTCACTTGGATTTGTGCAGTTGTCTTTCTGCAACTAAAGAAACAGCGTTAGGTCAATCAGCATCTTTGATGTGCCTGGGGAGTGTGTGTGTACTGACCTGGATTAACCATATGGGTATTTGGGTACGTCCCCAGGGGCACCATGACCTTGGGAGGCACCAAGCAGAACAACCCCTGCTGCCCTCCTGTTCCATTCATGAATGTCTTTTAACAAGTCAATGTAGTTTTTATCTAACATATTTTATATGATTGTATATTGTTCTTTTAATATGTTCCTATGTAACGTTTTCCTTATGCTATATTTCTGATTTCTTTCTGGCGTGACGTCATGCGCGCTGCTGCCCAGGGGAACTTGATGCTGTTAATGCAGCCCTGTGTATGTACCCTGTGATGTGTATGTACCCTGTGTATGTACCCTGTGTATATACCCTGTGATGTGTATGTACCCTGTGTATGTACCCTGTGATGTGTATGTACCCTGTGTATGTACCCTGTGATGTGTATGTACCCTGTGTATGTACCCTATGATGGGCTGATATCATGTTCAGAAGGTTCTCTGCTATGTAACCTTGCACTGGATCAGTGGAATGGAAGACAGATAAATAAACAGTAAATCACACAGTGATAAAAGATACAAACATAAAAACAACTGACAGAAAACCACTATTTAAAGGAAAATAAAAATAGCTGAAATAAAGAATTCCACAGTGAAGCACACAAATTTGATGTGAATAACAGACTGTAATTAATGTAAACTGCAGAAGGACCTGTAAGTATATATCAGAACTGCAATGTCGTTACTGAAATTAGGTGGAAGCACATTTTCAGTAATTATTGTCAATATTTACAAATGATTTTTCTAATCATTTAGAAGAAGACATAATGGGTCCTCAAAGGAATTGTTTAAACCCAGATTCACATCATAATGTCCTAATTACTGCCCTGTGGAATAAACATTAGCAGCTAATTTGATATTACTGTCACTGCGCTATTTTAGCAGGAGGTGTGACGACCCTGCCTGACATAGACTAAGGGAGGGAGGGAGGGCAGGGGCAGCCAAGGGTCAGACAGCAAGGCCCCGAGTCGGTTCATTAGAGAAGAAAAAGCTGCTTTGATGACGCCTGTTTCCTCTCTCCTGTTTTTTTGGTGAAGGGGTGCAAACCGGATGAGACCTAACACACAGACCAAGCGAAGCAATGTACAAGATGAGGAGATAGATGCAAGTTTACAAAAACTGTGGGATCTGCTAGGTCATGGTTATTGCTTTCTGTGTTTTACGTACCATTCACAACACAATGGGTAACACATGTCCGATTCCATGCACTGGTGCTATAAACACCTTGTAGAGTGTTCATGGAAACAGCATGGGATACATGGGAACAGCAGAGCCAAGAAGTAAGCTAAACACAAAAGGTGTGGCCTGCCTGCAGCAAAGGATTATGGGAAACGAGTGTTTCATTAATGCTGAAAGTGTGACAAATGTTGTTTGCAGCCCGTGTAACCTTTATAAAGCTGCAGCTTTAATCTGTCATGTTATGAGGTGGTAAAATTACATTTTATTTTGGAAGCAGTAAAGTCTCTATGATACATGAGCACATAACAGCTTTGTCAGGGCACGGCTGCGGGGCATAGTTTGTCACATTTTCAGCGTCATACATCACCGGCGGGGCAGGGTGTGACTTGCCGATGGGTGACACCACCGGCCACGTACACGTTAAGGAGGCCATTCGTCTTGCGCCTGTGAAACAGCAGTTAGAGTAAGTGGGAGTGCATGTGTATCCAAGGAGACCAAACGCATGCCGGCTACGTGGGTATCCAAGGAGACCCAGCGATGGCCTCACAGCACAATCACCTTCAGTTATTAGCATTAGCATTTATGCTTACGCTCTACTTGGACTGTAGTGACGAGTTATTAGCATTTTCATTTATGCTTACGCTCTCCTCGGAAAGTAGAGATGAGTTATTAGCATTAGCATTTATGCTTACGCTCTACTCGGACTGTAGTGACAAGTTATTAGCATTAGCATCTATGCTTATGCACTACTCGGACTGTAGTGATGAGTTATTAAGCTATTTGGATTGTAGTGACGAGTTATAAGCATTAGCGTTTATGCTTATGTGCTACTTGGACTGTAGTGAGGAATTATAAGCATCCGCTTTCATGTTTGCACTCATTTGAGGCTGTAGTGATGTCAGTGCCTGTACCAGCATCAGAGTCAATAAATGAAACACCCTGACATCTACATGAGCTTCCATGCCATCACTCAGCAGGGCCCAGTTTTGCAAAGGCCAAAAATGCAACGTATATGCAACCTTCCACCCATTTTTAAAACTATAACAATAAGCTACCTCTATTTGTAATATTAATTTAAAAATCACTTTAACATATTTTGCTGAAATCCAGGCCTCCACTGCAGAAAGGTCAAGAAGGATTTTTAAGCACTGAAAAGGCCAGGAACATGAAAAAACCACAACATCCCAAGATCAGACCATTACTGTAGGCATGGTGAGCTAATTAAGGCTCGTGGATAGTCTCCAGAAATTCACATCCCCCAGACCAGGAAAACATGAATCTCCTTCAAAATAGATATGAAGAAAATGTGAAAAGGTTACACTAATTTCCAGTGTGGTGCTGATCAATGCATTTTATCCAGATTGATAACTTAGAATACAACTAAAAAAACTTACGTATAATGAAAAGGATAGACAAATCTACATTAGAATTTAGTGATTAATTGTCATTGTTGACACACCACAGCACACAGTGCACAACAACAAAATGTGTTCTCTGCATTTAACCAATATGTGACATACCAGGGGGCAGCTAATTCAGCACCCGGGGAGCAGTGCTTGGGGGCAGTGCCTTGCTCAGGGTACCTCAGTGGTGTCTTGCTGGTCAGGGATTCGAGCCCGCAATCTTTCCATCTTTCAATTACAAGTGCATGTCCCTAACCATTAACCGACCACTGTCCACACTATCTTTTTCTTTTTTAGCTTAGCATTAAAGCGATGTGCTAACAAAAGAAACCCCTGATTCTTAATTCCAAAGTACATGACTTCTGAAAGACCAAAAGGGAACACATCAGAAGGGAGGAAGAGTGGCTTAAAAATACAGATAAACAGTGGAGATATAGTGGACAGGGCCTCGTTTTCAGCTGTGTGAACTGAAGAAGAGGGTGTGGTTAGAGTGCCCCCTCAGGACTCCGGGGGTACTGCACAAACCTGACCTGACCCAGCACACCCAGGCCATGGAGGAAGGATGTAACCGTATCCCAAAGCACAACCCTGCCCACTTTATGCAAGGGAAGAGGAAAAAATATCAACAAAAAAGTCGAAACACTCCCATGACGGTAAACTGGAGGAACACAGAGCTGCTTTCAGATATCAAACTCAGGGAAAAACATACAACTTTAAACTCACAGTGCACATACAGCATAGTATTTCCTATTTGATCATAAACTGTTCTGAAAGCGACCTTAATTTGGGCCAGAGCGATGCGGGATGCCATTCCAAAGATCCCAAAGTTCCTGAAAAAGGTGGTGGCCACTGCTAAGACGCAACCCCGGCTCCATCCCCCACGGTTCCCGCGCTGGCGGTACCTGCTTCGCCCCCCGCAGTTCCAGTGCCTGCGGTACCGGCTCCGGCCCCCACAGTTTCGGGCCCACCAGCTCCGCCGCCCGCAGTTCCTACTCCCGAGGTTCCAGTTCCCCCAGTTTCGGTGGTTCCTGACTGTGCTCCTGTACCTCCAGTCCCTGGTCCGCCAGACCCTGTTCCCATGGCCCCAGTCCCCGCCTCCAAGGAGGTCCCTGATTGCCAGTCCATCACTCCTCCTCCCTTAGTGGAGGTGGAGGAGTAGCTTGAGTGGGACCCCTTGAGGATCTCCCTGACTGTGTTTCTGGACCCCTTGGGTGGGTCACCCCAGCCCCCATCCCAGGGTGGCAGATTCCGCCCAGGTCCTTGGCTCTCAGTGTCCCAAAGAGGGAGAGGACACCTGCGCAGGGGTCGGGTCCCACCCGCCCAGCCCCCTAGCTTGCCTTTGGTCGGGTGCCTTCGGTCCCTCCTCCAGCACTTCGCCGGTTGCCTGCAGGTCCCCTGATCCAACTCGTTGGTCGCCTGCAGGTCCCCCTGCTTCGATTCGTCAGTCACCAGCGCCTTCTCTGACTGTGGCTGCACCTTCACCTGCCGTGGCTTCTGCTCCCTTCTCCCCTCCTCCGGTGTCCCCTTTGTCTCCCTTCTCGCCCTCTGCGGTGTCCCCTTTGTCTCCCTCCTCACCCTCTCCAGTGTCCCCTCTGCCTTCCTCCTCACCCCTTCCATCGGTCCATCCATCATCCTCCTCACCCCCTTTGGCGTCCCTCCTGCTCCGAACTCACGGTCACCTGTTGCTTGGTTGTTACCTTTGTGCCTGTTCTGTTTGTCTGTCCTGTTCCTGGTACCCTGTTAATGGTCTTGCTTTTGTTTTCCAGGTCCCGTGTTCCTGATCTCGTTCCTTCGCTCCCCTTAGGTGTGCTCAGAGTGCGTGCCTGTGGGGGGGGGGGGGGGCCACACAAAACAACATAACAGAAATGTCCTTCTGTGTGCCTGCCATCTCTCAGCCTCTGTGACATCATCACAGACAGGGACTGTAGGACTACTCATTTCTAGTGCTGGTCTATCTGGATTATTCTGGATTGTGATGAGTGACCTCCTCCATCAGCCGCCTTTCACCTGTCCGCAGTACCTGGATCATTCAGGCACAAGGACGATGCAGGGGGACTTCCACAACAGCAATGACATTCATAGATGCATTGATTTTACCTTACAATTTCAATGCTGACCTGCAGGTGGATCATTAAGTACACGGTTTGCTTCTAGAGATGTGCAGCAACTTGTGTGGGGGTGAGGGTGGGAATTGAGGTTTGTTCATTTTGGGATCCCACTCAAAAAGTCACTTTGAGGTCCCTTGCCCCCTACTGTAATGACCAATTGTGGCCAGTAGGCCTGTGTAAATACATGGTTTGAGTGATGGTAATCACTGCCGCTTAGGGGATCAGTGTCCAAACACCAGCCACCAAAAGGTGCTAAGTGACAAACTGACAAACTTTGTCAGTGCAAACAGTTTGCATTTATTCTTGTTGTAGCACAATCACATGACCACTAGGGGAAGAATGAAGAAAGCTGCTCTGTATGTCACGTTCGGAAACGGGGAAGCAGACGCAGAACACCACGAGTCAGGTAAACAGGGTTTAGGAAACACCAAAACATAGAGCTGAAACGCATACAGACGTCAATGACCAGACAAGGGTAAAACGGACACGGAAGCACTAAATACACAGAATCAGTTAACAACTAGACACTGCTGAGAACACTGGGATTCCACACAAGGTAACAAGGGGGCGTTGCACATAGGAGGATCGGACGAGCAGGTTATGACACTGTATTTCAGTCCCCTGTGAGCCGTGTCTGATGCTGTCATATTGTGGCGGCACCTCAGTCCCTCATCGACCTCAGCACACAAAGAAAGGAAAAAACACAAAAAGACAAGGTCACCGTGTGAGATCTCCACCTCGTGGCAGCTGCAAACCCCTCCCACAGGAGGCCGGGGGTACACAGAGCGCCGCCCACAACCTCTCATAAACAATCACAGCTTTGGGCTGCCCCCTATAAGCAAAAAATACAAATCACTGGATGAAGGCCAAGGTGGAGAAGGGCCAACATTAACTGAAGGTACAGAATGCTGGAAGGTTTCAGAGTGACAGAAAATGGCTTCTGTCCAGAACAACTGTTTTTTTCAGTGTAGAAAGATTCATAGTACCAATGGGACAGAGAGGATGAAAACAAGGGACACGGCCTGAGAGACGTGCCAGGGGTTAAGGTGACTCAGATGCACTTTAGTGAATACATAAAGGCACATTCTCATGTAATAGAAAAACATTAAGCAAATAAGCACCTTAATGCTGCAGAATGCATCACATATGAAAAAACAATAGTCATGCAGGTCATAACACCAGGTCTAGCACACCTACTTTGGTTCATCTAAGTGGTGCTTCCCATTGTCTCATCTGTTAAGATGTAGGTGTTAGCTATAATCATACACCCACTCACCCCACCTTGGTCAACCTCGGTTATGAATGGACAGTTTGACTCAGAAATTCATAGGGCTTCTCTCAGTTGAAGAACATGAGTCAAAACAACCACAGAAATAAAGAACCTAGCCAAAGGAACCTTAATCATCGAAGAGGAGCTGTAGCTGTAGCTGTAACTGTAGAGAGCCAAGGAGCATGATCAGGAAATGATTCGCCGTAGCATCTGTAGTCACTGGCAGAACAAGGACGATGCAGGTCAAGCGGGAGATTCACAGGGATTCACAGTACAGGGAGACAGCTTGCCACAGACAAACATGTCATCTAAATGAGGACGTTTGTGCCAGCTCCATGTTACAAAGGAGAAGAGCGCTTCTCAGAAACTGCTGAAGCAGCAAGGTAACTATCCAGAATGCAGCTCTCGATTTTCCAGTCTGGGTAAAGGTACTTCTGTTGTACGCCTAAGCGAGGTGCCAGGATTTCCTTAATAGGCATGGCATTCAGTTCTGCCATGTTTTATTGAAGATGAGTAAAACACAGCCAGGTTTTGCTGTCATGTTAAAGCTTCCAAAATAAGCTCTTGTATACTTGTCTCTATTGCTGTTCAACTTCGGTTTACGTGTAGCTTTAAAATCATAATGAATGAGACAGACATCAGTCTCAGACATCAACAATAAAGTGGAACAAAAGCCCTGATCAGATTGATAAGGAGTCTCCCCTCCCCCGCACTGTAAGGACCTGTCTCAGAGCAATCTCTGCTTACAGTAAACACATCCATCAAACTTCAAATGGAAACAAAACTCAACGGGGGCAGTTTTCTGTTTTAATATCAAGGTCCCATGAAACAAAGAGATCTATTGGTTAATTTATTCATTTGCTTGGCAGGGTACAGTTTTTAAACCTTTAAAGTTTTATTTGAGAATCATTATACGGTCCCTTGTGCAAACACACACAGAATAGCACATTTCTTATGCGCTGTCAAGCAGAAACACATGCAATGTAATGATATTCAGAACAGCACAAATAAATCATGCAGCCTTTAATCAAACTGTGATGGCAAAGAATGTGATCAATCACAGGCCACAACGGTGAAAACTGCCCCCCGCAGTTACTCGCTGTTGCCACCTGCTTGGCAGATGCCCTATATGGACACAGGTGACGCTGCCTGAAGTAAACATCAGGAAGTGGTTCCGTTTCCCACTAGGTGGCGTACAGGACACCGGGGCTCAGATGTGTGTGGGATAGGAGTTCCCAGTTCACTCCCCAGAAACTGAATGGCTGATAATTGAGGACTGGTAAGATGGGAAAACATCTCCATGTGTGACAGTCTGGCATGAAAACTTACAAATTCAACCATTTCAGGTTTGATATCTCTTGCTAAAAATCGATTAGATTTTTTCCAGAAATGTGGAACTTTGTGATTTTATTCCTGCCGACTCAAGACCGTGGAGTCAACATTGGGAGAGACCAAGGCAGTAGTAATAATATATATAGGGGGGGGGACATTGTGAGCACATCTGAGTATTAGGGGGGATGTGTTCCCCACAATATATAATTACACCCTTGTGTGGACTACGGCCAGTAAGTTTAATTTTACATGTCGCCAGTGACTCATGGGAAATTTGGGAGTATAACACTGAAAGGCTGATGCAGGTCACAGCTTTCTGCATGAAGAAACTGGATTGTGGCGTCAAGAAGGAAATGGGAATCTAATGAGTAGCACCTTCAAGAAACCAACACATTCACATGAGCATATGCAAAGCCTGCTTTAAGTAGAGATACGCAGCTCCCTCTTTGCTTACCATGCAGTCCTCCGTATGCCTCAGCGTGCCAGTCTGAAGGTGTCTTTTAATGACATATTAATTAGTGTTGGATGCCATGCTTTTTGCTAGCCCTGGGGGTAAATATGCTGACGTGAAGAGAAAAGGGAAAGAGTGTGAAAAACAGCCGGTGAAGGTGGGAATGAACCAGTGAGGGGAGCATGGCACCAGGAAGCAATCATCATTGCCTGTCACATGAAAGAAAACTTCATTAGGAAGAAGAAAACAATTCCCCTTCACAGAGCTGTCTGTAAATACGTGCACACACTTCCAGGCAGCGATGAGTTAAAAATGCACATATAAATTAACACTCCAAATCCTTCAGCATATAATTAGTTTTGAATGGTCACAAAATGCCTTTGTTGTGCGTAGATTGAATTTTTTTGGTGACCTTTAAGGAAATAACAATTGACAATTTCCCTTAATGGGACAGGCGATGTGGAGCAGACATAAAGAAGGTCTGGTGTTCAGACACGGTGTTTTTAATGACAATTGCCCTTCACAGATAAGGTGGGTCACCCAGCAGGAGGCTCAGAGCCAGGGATCCATGTGATGACGTCGGCTGTCGATGAAGCTGACATCACATTTCAGTGGCAGGGCCTGTTTGGGATGCAAGCGCATACACACACACACACACACACACACACACACACACACACACTTTCTCCAACTACCTAAAGCCTAATTAATGGTGAATTGATGACACAAGGATGCACATTCCCAATGACCTCTACTGTATCTTTCTGAGCAGGGAATACAAGGTTTTTACTGAAAACGAAGATCAATTTTAATTTGGACAAACACATGTATTGTCATAAAGAAAATTGTAGGGAGAATTAAAATATGTGACATCTCACCATTACTAAAGCTTTTAACACTAAGATCATCCAACCTTGTGTAACAAATACAGCAACAACCTCAGGAGCACCTCTTGTAATCTGATCCGTATTTGTGATATATCAGGTATATTTTTACTACTGGCTACTGCCATCTATTGGAATTGAGGTGCATTTGCAATTTAATTGTGCAGAAAGTCACAGAATTCCATGAATAAATTGCTGAAATCTGAACAACTCAGGGATTAAATTATTTTTACTGCAAGGGGTTTATAGTAAAAAATCCTCTGCATATTCACTTCCTAGTTTAAATTAAAAGTGCTCCGAAAACTATTCCTTGGTGTGCAGATAACTGGAAATCTGGACTGGTCACCAAATACAGCTTCATTGGTAAAATGGGCTCAGCACCGGTTGCATTTCCTGCATAGGATGAAGAAAGCACACCTTTCCTCTCCCATCCTCACCACATTTTACCGAGGCACCATAGAGAGCGTGCTGACCAGCTGTATCTCCATCTGGTTTGGCAGCTCAAAATCCTCAGACAGAAAATCGCTGCAGAGAGTGGTGAGGACTGCAGAGAGAATCATCGGGACTTCTCAACCATCCATCCAGGACAGTACACCCAAATGCTGTTTGAGCAGAGCCCGTAACATCGTCAGGAACTCCGCCCACCCCCACCATGGACCAGAGCCGCTTTTTAGGTTCTGTAGATGTCGGTGCAAGAATTTGTCATAGGGGCCCGGCTGACCATTTTGTATGGCGTTAAATTAGTGCCAAAACTCGTGCACATAAAAACCATGCGCGTATGCGCTCGCGAGCAGAAAACCCATGCTCGGCGTTACATTAGTGCCCAAAGTCGAACCACATGCGCGTGTGCGCTAGCAAGCTGAAAACTTTTCTGTCGCGAGCGCATACGCGCATGTGGTTTTTATGCGCGCGAGTTTTGGCACTAATTTAACGCCATAATTTTGGACCATCCGAATCCCAAACAGGGGCCCGCGGGGGGCCGTGGTGCATTGCACCAATTGCACCTGTGTTAAAAGCGGCCCTGCCATGGACTGTTCTCCCTGCTGCCCTCTGGGAAGAGGTTTTGCAGCATCAGGACAGGGACAGTCAGATTCTGTAATAGTGTCATTCCTCAAGCCATTAGACTCCTGAACTCTTAACTCATGCCAACCCCCACCCCACACTCCGGCTCCATCCATGCACATGTCACTTTTTCAAGAACTTTATGCACTAAATGTCTCGCACTATAACTGATACGGTGATGTACTCTGGTTTTTTTGCTGCTATACTGCGGTTAATATATCTGTATGTTAGTTCCACTTATATTCTATTACAGTGTGTGTATATAGCCATAGTCTAAGACCTGGGATTGTACTATATACAGTGACAAGTGGCGGAGTGTGTAAAGCTAGGCCGCGGGTTA
>JAODLC010000133.1:28103652-28120348 GCA_026781145.1 Hippopotamyrus pictus | reverse complement strand
GTAATTGTAACAATTTTCTGGGAGAAATGGTGCATTTTCTGGAAAAATTCCAGGGGTGCCAATAATTTTGGCCATGATTGTACATAGGGCGCATTTTCCTTTAAAATGGGATTATAGTATGGTTTACGTGCTTTTGCAAATTTGTTGTATTTGTAGTCAAAATATATGCGCCAAACATGTTTAACATGTTTATATGCTTCAGGGATTGTTATGATATTACTTACCACTACCCATACTTTATGAAAGGGGTTGCTAATTAGGTGTGCTTGCATGCTTAAGAATATCCATCCATCCATCCATCCATCCATTCATCTTCAGTTCATACAATAAACAGCTTTAATAATAAAATAAAAATAACAAATTGTCATTTATGTAATGGTTTTCAAGATGTACCTGTTTTAATGATTTAATGGTTATTTTATGGTTTATTTTATGGCATTGTGTTCCTGTGAGGTGATCCTTCTGTGGATATTCGCTTTGAACAGGTAACTATACTCGCATTACAGCATTCTTCTTATGACCAGCAGATGTCAGCATTGACCTCTCTGTCCTTTGTCAGGTTATGGGGACGTCAAGCGGTTGTCGCTGGGACAGTAAGCTATAAAGGTAATTGTCACATATATAAGGCTATAAGGAATTGTGCTTACTTCTTGTCATAAATTTTCATTCCTTTGATATGCAGTGATTCTCCTCACACCACAGAATGACATTCTGCATATTTTTGCCCAAACTTGTATTTTTGTCTTTGACCAAACCAGAGGAAAAAATAAATACATATGTACAATAAATATGTGGAATCGGCCTGGAAGAGGTCAGTACTTTTATCAAAAGAGAGGTCAGTTATTGAGTAGTGGGTAAAGAGACATAGATGGGAAACATCAGTCCCTAAGTGCTGGGTAAAGAAAGAGCTCAGTAGGAGAAATCAGTCTGAGGGCAATGGGAAGAGAGAGCTCAGCAGGAGATATCATACTGCATAATGAAATCAGATGCATTTTAGGCTTCTGAACTGCATATGAATGGATATCCATATGGATAGTAATATCCAGATAAAAGTGATGGATGTTGTTAAATTGCTCCTTGCTGTTAAACTGCTCATAAATATTAATATACCCAGATATGGGTACAGTTTATTTATCAACATAAGTCTGTTTACACATGCACTAAAGATGGCTCACACATTCCCTTAATGTTTATGATCCAAGTAATGTGAAAAAGACTGACTGTCAAGAGCACTGCTAGGGTGATTTAGACCTGTTTCAATGGTACAAGAGGGCTAAAAATAATCAAATTATCAAAATATGTGTCTTTGTAACATCTCTGTCAGATGAAATTAGTAAGCATGACTTATGGTGATGTTATTAATTATTAAATATCATAAGAGAAAGGCATATGAGAAGAGTACCTGTCTGGACTTGATCTCCCAATCATAAATAATTGTTTTGAGTAATACCATTATGGCACAGATAGGACTGATTGTTGGTGAGGCATACACTGTCAGAGGACATTACTCTTCCTGTGAACACATGTCTTTTTAGGGTGGAAATCATGACCACTCATAGACTCTGGAGGATTTTTACTCATTAACATTTCATAGGGTAGAGATCTTACTCATTAATCTTCAGTGGGGCCAGACTGCAGAGATTTCTTCTGCTAAAGGTGAACCATTATTGGAAAATTATGAGATGATTTTTGGCATTGGTGGTTATATTTAACTGTAATAAAGTTCAGATTTAACATACGAGGTGAAAAGGGCAAGTAAAATGCTGGAGACATTTCATTATTTTTTTTCTTGTTTGCAAATGCAGATGCGGAATGAAATTTGCCGTTAGGGAACAGAAGGTTGGGCTTTATCAGTGGGAAGCAGCTTCATGCCTCTACACACACATACACACAAGCTGCTAAAAAACAGTTTACATGTATCAGAAGTGGAGCAGCGTACCTGCCAATCAATGTTCACTAATTCAGACACATTCTTCTCACCATCTTAGATACCAAAGTATCTAAACCAGTTTCCCTGCAAAATATAATCAGTTTGTTGACAGCCAGGCAGTTAGGACCCCGACTAACTAAAACCATCCGGCAGCTTGACCAGACATGTAAGAATATTTTTGGAAAGAGCACTTCAGTCTGTTCTCTTGAGTCTCTTTACTTGGAAACATGAATAAGCCATTCCTGAATGTGTTATGCTGCATTGCAAGTATTCACGCATCTCTGCTGCCCAGTGCGTCTGCGTCAGTTTTATTTAATTGCCAAGTTAATACTTTTATTGAAAGTGATGCATATCAGATCATGTATCACAGAGTATACTGTATATAACCCTACCCTCATAGATTTTTTTAGGAAAATGGTTCCATCCAGAATCTTGCACAGTAACAGAAAATCATCCATTAATCAGCTGTGAATCCTGATTTGTTTTCATGAATAGTTTATATTTCATGAATAGTTTTAAGATGGGTAAGCCCAAATTTTGGTCTCAAATGACATGTATCAGCATACTTTCAAAAGGACATCGAAGGAGAATAATCTTTTTTTTGCATTTTTTCCTCTCACTGTCTTTTTTAAATTCAAGTTATTCAACCTAATTGAAATTAAATATTTCATTTTCTACTACTAATCCACAACTGTAGAGTGTTAATCTTCTCCCTGAGTGATGTCTCACTGATAATAAGCCTGTAATTTTCCATTGAAACCCTGGAGCTGTACAAAGATCTCAGTTTAGATCACCACAAATTCTAGGAAAAAGCCCCCACAGTAATCTCCACACCAGACATTGAAACCTTAAAATGCTCATTGTATTAAATGTTGAAAATCTGCTTGATTTGTTTCCTATTACTGCAAATGGGGGGATGAATAAAGAATTTATTATAGTATATATTAATTTTATATGTATTCAGAGTATTCTAAAAAAAAAATATCTATGCACCAATGCCTATGAAATCCCCCCCCCCCAAAAAAACATTGCTCCGTTCTTTCATTAACTTGAAAGGATTTGAAAAGCCATTTATCCCTCTCTTCTTGCAAATGCTGGTGGTCTGTATGTATGTATGTATGTATGTATGTATGTATGTACGTACGTGTATATATACACACACATACACACACACAGACCACCAGCATTACATCATACATACATATACACACACACACACACACACACACACACAAAAATTCCATTATTAATTAATAAAGATAAATCAGCTTGCATCTCCTGGTTGTGGTTCATATGTTTAGCTGTGTCTGTTTCCCACAGCACACAGTCACCTGGCACTGTTCTCAGTCACCGGGATGGGCTGTGTGATGGATTCCCACTGAATCCTTATGATGTGTCTCAGGGCTGAGTCTGCTACGTGCCAAGCGCGGGGCATCTCTTCCTTGTTAAATGGTGTTTTCACCCCCCTTGTGTCAGATGGTGTTCCTGCTATAAATCGCTCACTGCTCATAAATCCATCATAACTCTCTGTGGGCAGAAATGAACTGAATCTGAACTCCCCACATCGATTTTTTTGTGGTATTTATTATGTCTATAAGTGCCTTGACAGTTCAAAAAGTGGGAATTATTATGGATATTTTGATGTAGTTTTTAGGGAACTGGACATCGGGTCTTGAAAGGGTAACTGATTCAAATACTCTGCATCATAACCTGGCAAAAAAAAAAATAGTACAGCTGAATCTATCATACAAACAGGTTCTGAACCAGCCAAATTAGTAGGTTCAGAAGCCTTGCTTTGTTGAGGTGTCCCTCATTCTTTTGCAGTTGTATCTCAAACACAGGCTCTGGGGTTGGCCGTTCTTTCATGATCTGTGGTCTTCGTTCCAGTAAGGTCACAATTTTCAGTCTCAATCATGGCTGTCCATCAGACGTCCAGCAGAACCGTTTACTCAGTGCTCACACCTGACCATGTTTATTAACACAATGGCCTCTCCCACAAAGACACCCCCCATCATCTGGAAAAGCTTGCCATTTAATGCGGCAGTTACTTTATGGCAGTTCCTGCCAGGATGGCCGGAGGTATATTTTTGTCCCTTTCAGGTGATTTCGGTTTGACAGATCCGGTAAAAAGAGTTTGTCGTACCGATTGGGGTGAACACAGGTGGGAGTGAAGTACACGAAAGCGCAGTCGTAAACCATTTCTGTCACCGGTCCTGAGCGAGCTATTGAAAGCATACCTCAACAAAATGAAACCTTTACAGCGTCCATAGTGTGAAACAATCCTGTCAGAACCAGTTTTGGTTGTGTTATTTTTTTTTGGGGGGGGGGGGGGGTGGCATTTTGAAATGCCTAGAAAGTGTAGCGCAGTTCACGGAAATAAAGAAATGTCACGGTTTGTCTTGTAAAAAGCACCAGATTACTGGGACAAAGCACATCTGTCAGATCTACTCCTGAAACATTGAGAGAATCACATGACTGAATCCCACTCCAAGGCCACAGAGAATGGTCTGTTTTGATCTGGGTCCAGATCAGTGTAGATTAGACATATGCCCCTGCGAGCATTTAAAGTGGTCTCTGAGCGTAACAACACTCACACGTGTAATTAAAACTGGGTTTGGTAATTAAAATTGACCTTCCCTAGTCATTATCATGGAATCTTCCTCCTGTGGATGGAGGCAGAGATACTCCTCATACTGGTTATATCAAATGCAGATGTACTGGTTATATGACTGGCTGTGATGGCTACAGCCACACAGTGAAACCTTAAACATTCTTACATCCTTAGTTGATTACTTTGTATGCTTTTTCTAATCAAACTGCTTTATTTACAGTAACAATTTATAGTTCTTAGTTGATGTGCTTTGCCTCTTGTGTTACGTGTAGTGTACATATTTTGATATTGTATGGTTGTGTGCAGTGTTTGCCTAAAATAATATTTTGGTTTTGCAGTTACTTTGGTTGTGGGGGATGGTCTTTTCTTAGTCAGTATAAAGGTGTGGCTGAGGGCGGAGGACTCTTAAAAGGACAACCCCTGGAGCAGGAGGGGGGAGTTGGGGTGTGTTAATTGGTTTGGCCAAACCACTATATATGTTCTCTAATATCTCCTTACGCTTACAGGAAGGTCAGTTTGTTTCAGTTAATACTTTGCTTTGTAATATTAAGTTATACAGTATTTGCTTTTTGTTGACCTTTTTTATGGACCCCGTTATTAAGGTCTTGAGTTTTGTTACCATCTGTATTTTGGGGGTCAATAAAGCCCTATTTCTTTAGTTAAGCTCCTGTGTTTGTGTTGCCTTACTGTTTGGTCCCTCACACTGGCCCTGCCCAGTTCCAGGCCTCACTTCGCCCCCAGCCCCTCAGCTCAGTAACACTTCAGCACAGCCTGCAATAACACCCCCACTGTATCAGTCTGATCTACAGGACGGGAAAGCAGGTCACATAAACAAAGGCTATACTTCTCATGGTTTTAAACCCATAGAAAAACAGGTAAATTACATTTGGGACTGGCCTCCTTTACCTGCTCTATTGTGGCTTGTTTTGGATAACAAAATAATCATAAACCTTAACATCCAAAGCATTATATTACTATTTAAATACTGCATAATTTACAAAATTATTATGGGTAACACGGCGGTGCAGTGGTTAGCACTGTTGCCTCACACCTCTGGGACCATGCTGAGGATGACTGGAGATACCAAATGGCCCATAGGTGTGCTCATGTGAGTAAGTGAATGGTGTGTGTGTGTGTGTGTAAGTGAATGGTGTGTGTGTGTGTGTTTGTGTGTGAGTAAGTGAATGGTGTGTAAGTGTGCCCTGCCATGGGTTGGTACCCCATCCTGCCTAGTGCCCATAGCCTGTGGGATGGGCTCCAGACCCCCTGTGACCCTGAATGGCTTAAGTAGTTTCAGAAAATGGGTGGATACATAAATATTACACGACCGACTCCAAGACATTGTCCTGAATTAAAGTTTTCTCAATGACAGCTTTCAGTCTAATGCCACAAGGTCTCCTCACCAGGTGCATCTCACACTTTATAACCTCATGGGACCTCCTGCAGGTACATCTAAAACACTATAACCTCAAACATGGGACCTCTTCCAGATGTGTCACACACACTGTAACATCATTCATGGGACCTCCTCCAGGCGCGTCACACACACTATAACCTCAAACATGGGACCTCCTCCAGATGTGTCACACACACTGTGACATCATTCATGGGACCTCCTCCAGGTGCGTCACACACACTATAACCTTCAGCACAGCCTGCAATAACATGGGACCTCCTCCAAGTGCGTCTCACACATACTATATAACCTCATTCATGGGACCTCCTCCAGGTGCATCTAACACACTATATGGAGACTCCAGGAGAACATTTTGTAAACGGCATAACAAACAGTGAAAACCTGACACTAAACATTAGCAAATGTAGCCTTACACCAGGCCTGTGGTGAATTTAGCCCTCAAGCTCTGCAATTTGCAAACCCTCATTGTTGCATCAATTACTTTTACTGTTTTTGATATGTTACATGGTATCTTTGACTTTGTTTACTGACACTGAGGATGGCAGCAACTGTCTGTACTGAAGCCAAGAGGACTTCTCTAAAGCACGCCTTCTCCCAGCAGAGGCTGCAGAACCTCAAAGGATAGAGATGAAGCTCTCTAATGAGGAAATCCTTTTTATGGGCAGTGCCCTCAAACAAGAGATCAATTTACTACATTACCTTCAGTGAATGGAAAATACCTCTAAGTGTCCAGAAGCCTTTATGAGGTACAGTAAAATCACTTTGATGTTGCTGTCTGCCAAGGGCCCTGGTTGATTTGCAGAGTCCCACCTTTCTGTGAATTACTAGGCTTCTGCAGGTCCATTTAAAAATCACATAATTTTCTTTTTTTCTATTTTTGTTTGTAATATCAGTTTAAAAGAAATCTAATAGGAACCCTCCACTCTTCCAGACCACAAGCTCTACCTTACTATACCTTCCCACCCTTAAATCAACTGAGCTGGCCCTACTTGCACATAACAGATTAATCAGTTTGATTAGGACCAGCTGGGTTTTGTTAGCTAAGGTGTCATTGGGCACAAACCTGCAATCCCTCACCATAGCAACACACTGAAACCCAGCCCATGCTGGTTCTGTGCCACCCACTTACTCCGCCCCTTCTGTTTTTTAAAGCGCAGATTGCAGCATAACAGGTGATCTTGTCATGGGCGTTTATCCCCATGAGAAGCTGTAGTCGCTGAAATTTTGGTTTTATATAATAAATAATGATGGACGTATAACTGCAGTGTGATGTTACGGTAGCGCTTTGTTCTGAATGTTGATTATGTTACTCCAACCTTAAGTAGTTTTTCAATCTTATCACCTAACTGTGAGTGACACTGTGGTAAGATCAGACACATTTCCAGTTGCCCTTGGCTTTTCCCCACATCAGCGGGTAGACAGGCCAGTTTCACGGCAGCCTCTCCTAGAAGTAAATCATGAAAGATGATATCAGCTGTGCTGGCAAATGGTGTAGCAGCAGAACTGGGAGACGCATGTGTTCTTGCACAGTAACGGCTGATCTTTTCAGGAAGCCTTCTACATGGAGATCCGAATTTAGCCCATGCTGAGAAGGAAGACGTGCGAGGTGTTAATGGGGGGGGGGTTGTACCTTTGTCTGAATAAAACAGCCCTACTGTGGTTTGATCTATGAGAGGAAGGGGGTGGGTGGGCTGTCTAACCAAACAAACAGACTGGATACCTCTATGGCCTGGGTGGGAAGAGGAGATAACAGATTCCTATTGCTGTTTGTGAATGGAAGCCACCAATTACGTCACACTCTGCTGGTACTTTCAGTCGGTACTCTCATAATATGCTAGCAGGGTCCTTTTAGAGGGACTCGCCACCATCAGCCGTGACCTTTAACACGGACAGAACCTAGTAGGTTCAGATGCTTCGTCGGTCTGTTAAATTGCATTAGCCGCGTGGTTTTGCACAGAGCTAAACGTCCTTCCCCGAAATACAGACGCTCCACTACTCACAAACTTTCTGACATATGAACGAAGAGGACTGTAAGTCCAAACCGTAATCGCTGGGCTCCCGTTTCCTGTCCGCAACATCATTTTTGAAAGGCGCCAATTCCGGCAAGTACGACTTCTGGCCGCTACTCCCGCCGCACAGCAGCGTAGCGTGCGTACTCCCAGCATCCTAGTTCTTAGTACTTGCATATACCCTTAAAATGATGTTGAATAATGACTTACGAAGATTTCAAGTTGCGAACAGCCGTTCGGAATGAATCTCGGTCATAAGTAGAGGAGCGTCTGTACAGCCGTGGGAAAAATTAAGAGACCATGACACAATTTTTTGCTTCACTCATTTTTGACTCATTTATGGGTGTGCGTCTGTGAATAATATATATAATTATTTTTTGCAAACTGCAGCATGGTTCTTCTCTGTTTCTCTTCAATGAAGGGCTTCACACCTGCACTTAATGTTTCCCATTACTTTTGAGGGTCACTTGATGTTGTCGTTCGATTCATGAGAAACTGTCGGATATGTTAACGGTCATCTCTGGCATTAGAAAGTTGCTTCCGCCCTTTACCTGGCTGGTTTGTGGTCGTTCCTACTGTCTCCCACTTCATATTATTCTTGCGTCCTGCTGTCTTAGAAATTTTGAACCTGGAAGCAACCTGCTGCTCAGTGTAGCCTCTGCCAGCAGAAGCACAATTAAACAATTTAAAAATGCAGATTTGTATATAAATTTAAGACCTCTAAAAGCTGAGTGATTTGCTATAGATTAAAGACAGCCACAGTTGCTGTTAAGAAACTGAAAGTCAAAGTTGTCAAATCAGCTTGATTTAGCACCATGGCAGGTGAATTGTGCAATCCCGTCAAGCATCAGAAATGGTATCAACCAGAATGCACACAGATTTAAAGAAAGGTAAATTTAAGGCTTGACCATCTGATCGAACATGTATCTGGGTTAAGCTGATTACGGCGCAGTCTGGCTTAAGGTGCCGTTTGAGTGTCATGGCACATCATCAGAGCTGGATAATTTATTTACACTAATGTAATTCTGGATAAAAGCCCAGCTTGAGAGGTGACGGCTGCTGGAGATTAGGTCACGTTTTCAGGCTGTCTGGGTCTCACATTTTCATTAGACTTTACTGGGTAGGTATAAAAACATTTGTGTAATTTAAACATATCTTAATTCTACACCATTCTGTCCATTGAAGGTTAACAGAGTCTTTGAAATAATGTTACGTGAATTAATTTATGATGCATGTGTATTAATATTGGAAATATACTTTTAATGTTATTTGAATTATAAATTATCTTTATTTCTTCCTGTCCACTCTGTCGACTCACTTATCTGATATTGGTATAATGCTAAATTCAATTCTAAGATATATACCTGGGCAAATGGGAAGTTCCCAGACTGCACCTTGACAAATCCCCCCCATGGGAAATTAAATAAAGGCTGTTCTATTTCTCTTCCTGGTTTCTTTATACTCTCAGCCTCCTCAGTAAATGGCGGTATAAACCTGTGCTGCGGAAATCGTATTTGAAAGGTGCCATAGTGGCGTTTCAGCCTGTCAGTCTCCCCAGCCTGTCAGCCCCGCCCTGCATGACTTGTCAGATCTGAATATCAGAGCACAAGCTGATTTCCTTCAGCCTGTTCTCAGACAAGGAAATAGGTAGGCTGATCAGAGGTGTATGGACTCTAATGATTATTCTGCTGTTCTCCAGGTGAAATCTGTCACACCGCGACGCTTCTTAAAAACACATATTAAGCTTCTGCATCTGAATTCCAAAATTAGCACACGTTTAAGGAGATTTACAAGTAAAATATAATCCCAAATAGCATGCTTTGTCTGGTGTAAAATTAAATAAACAGGGATAAACAACAGAAATGTTTGGCATTTCAAAGAAACATTCTGTTAAATTTGCACTGCTGTTGTTCTTTCGGAATCGTATTTTATTTAACGATGGTAAAATGCAGAAAATGGCGGCTTGGAGGCTGTGGAGTTGCTTTTCACCCGTGGCTCTGCATATGGCCGCGGTTCTCAGTCCTGTTCCTGGGCGGCCCCCTGCTAGAATGTTTTCATTTCCACCCACACTGCTTTCAACCCACCACATTCATTATTAGCCTATTAAGGACCATCTGAGCCTGATTAAGGTAGGGTTGGAATGAAACATTCTGGCAGGGGCGGGGGGGGGGAGCCAGGAACAGGACTGAGAACCACTGGCGTATAGAACTAGAGCATCTCCTGGAGCTGCAGTTTTCTCCTGGAGTCTCAGACTTGCAGTTAGGAGAAACAACTCTCTTTATGAAGTCTGTTTGAGTAATTCTGAATATGTGCCCAGTGATAAACTAGCATTTTGCTCCTGGGTTCCCCTACCTTGTAATCCAGACTCAATGGTCAAGTCTTAGATAAGTAGTTATGGAAAATAGATAGAAAATACAAAAAAGACACACTGGGAGGTGGGGGGGGGGTCAACTTACGAATCCTCACACGCATGTGTCACGGCTTCTGCTCACATGACTATGTGAAGAACACAGAGGCTGGTTAGAAATGTACCTTTAGGTACTATAACGGCCATCTCCCTGGGATGTTGAATAATTAAGGCTGCTCTGGCAGCTGGAAACAGACGGGGATTAGCAGTGCTATCAGCAAAATGACCTCAGGGATGAAAGAACGAGGTCGTTCCCCCCTCCCTGCATCCAGAAAAAGGCAGGACTTAGCACCGCTCTCAACAATCTTACCCCTGGGGTGTAAGAATGGGGTCATTTTCCCCTCCCTGCATACAGAAATATTGGTAATTGTATACTAGCCTAACAGGGTTTGGAGGGTGTTCTATTGCATATAGCATTTAAGGAGTGGAGTTTATAGCCGTGACCCTAGTTCTTGTTCCTTGTGAATGTTTCATGTTGACCTTATCTCTTAAAGATGCGTCATTTGAGGCTGTAATCGGATGTACTCCTTGGAAAAACCCCTCCAAATGAGTAGGCACAGAACGCAGGCTTGAGAGGAAATACAAATATCCCATGAACGAAAGGACAGATCTTTGCGTCCGCTGAGGAGTTCGGTTAGGCTTCAGTGGTTTTACATAAAACGGTCAGGTCATTCCCCCTCTCAGGAAACTAGCTGGGCCTTTAGTTTTGTGTTCTTCTCATGCTTAATAACTCTGACGAAACTTCTCTCATGTCACCACTCGCATGAGAGGACTTTGACCATCACACTGGACTTCCAGTATTTCCCCTGGCGGGACCCAGACCTTCTACAGTCCCACAGATGCAATGGTGAGTCTCTTCCATAGGTGCCCAACTATCTTCAGCTTCCTTTCCAAAGCTGAGTTTGGTAGGACAGGCAGTCTGCTGACCCAGAATTCATTGAATGTGACCTCAGCAGTAATCCACAACTACCTGAGTCCAAGCGACCCAGACCAGCAGGACATCCGTTCATGGCCATTCCTGATCATTGGACACAACGGATGAGCTGCTGTCCAGACACCCATGGGACTCCAGTCACAAGCAAGAGGGACTTACCACTGTGGGAGAAAGAAAGCGATTGATTGAGGGTGAATTGCAAGAAAACTGGGCTCAGAATCTCTACATTTCTAAATGCCACTGATGCTTTTGGCATGTCACCTGCAGGATCACAGCTAGAACATTCCTCAGAAGCTTCTGAAACGCAGTGGCAGCCTGTCAGAAATAATTATCAGATATGTATCCTCCCGGGACCAGAGCAAAATAAAGGTTTTTGGATTTTGGAAGTTTTGTTAAAGTTTTCAGATCAAATAGGAGTGTTAAAATTATCGTGAACATGTTCTCTTTAATTTTCATTAAATGTGCACTTTTGTGGACTTTAAAATTCACTGTATGAAAACATGTTTTAATGGAAATCTTTTGTATTTGTTTTTGAATGAACTAGATGTAATTTTAAAATGAAAGCTTCAGTATATTTAAAGCAGAATGTCTTCTTAAAACAATTTCCACTTTTGGCGATACAGAGGAACATTTTACATTTGATGCATCGTTGATGCGTCTGACATTCATTTATGAATCCTGGCATGTCCTCAGAATCATTGTCATAAATAAATTGCTGAAGATACTGAACTGGACTCCAGTTGTCAGTGCAGGGTCATCATCAACATCAGGAGGTGCCTGAAGACCTGGCCCTAATTATTCATTAATAGGAAAAGAAGTATTTACAAAAGTAAAACAATACTCCAAAAATAATATTAAAGGATAACACATGTCCTTTTCATTTTTTTTATATCCCATAAAAAGATTAAATCAAACAATGAATCTCTACTACTTTGCATTATCCTGATCTGTTAATCTGCTAAATTTATGTTATTATGTTTATAATAGTTTTGACAAAGTTTGACCCATAGTGGAGAGTGGCCTGCTGCATCTTCATCTGTATGGTCTGAGCTGTCTGTTTCTTCTTCATGTTTCGGCCTCTTCGCCTCAGTCTTCCTCATCGGATCTGCCTGCATCTGGATCGCAGTCCATGGTTTGCTACATTTTCTCATCTTCACTCTGTATCCTACAAATCATCTTATCAGCAACACATATCTATGGGTATGATCCAAGTCCATTACATATAACATTTATGACAATTAATTGATAATTAAAACCATGCAATATTTTTTTTTAATTATTATTTGCTGTGTGGATTCTGATGATATTTGCAAACACCAAAGTTTGCAGCAAAATCTGGGATGGAAAGTCAGACAAAATCTGCAATGCAGTGGACTGGAGATGAGAGAGTGAAATGAGATTGGACAAGGAGAGCGGGCATTTAACAAATATTTAAAAAAAAGCATTTCTCAACTAGCCTGAAAACCAAATCGCACTCTGTACTAGGCCAGCACTCCAAACTCCTGAGACCCCTCCATGCCAACATGGTCTCCTTAGGGCACGTAGGTTATTACGTGTTATTTTAGACTGTTTTTCACATGGCTTAAATCCCCATTGTCAGTGATATTCTGAGCTTTCTAATGACCCTACATGCATGGGGATGTGTAGTTGGGAAGAATCTCTTTTTTAGTACAAAATCGTACATATTCTACCCACCACAATTTATGGGAAGTAAGAAGGCATGCTAAGATGTGCTTAAATAGAGTGATTTTAGTATGGTATTGATGTTTCCCTATTTCAATAATTATTGTAGGACTACCGTGTTAATATTCATTTTAAATTCACTTATTAAATACAGTAAAGATTTAATTTATTAAATACAATGTTCCTTTGCTGTCAGCCTGACTGATTCACAGTGATGCGTAACCTGGTATTGAGGGCACCGGTGGTCACTATGAGCATTGCATACCCATATAGTTTTGTTTGCTAAAACGATCTGTCAGTTCCACATGCGTCTTGTACAGGAAGTTTTTTGTCAGGTCTCTGGCTATAACTGACTTTTAAGTATAGTTTTGGTGACTTGAATAACTTTAGCATAAAATTTCAGTGTCACATGGGAATACCCTGATAGTATTCAGCTCCTGTTGTCCCTGAACTTCTTTGATCCGTCTCATGGCTTTGTGAAGACGGATTGCAGAAGCTGGCTGAAGCATACTGATTACGATTCTGTGAAATATTTCACAATAGGAAGATTATGATATTGTCAGATTTTTCCTTGAAGGTCACCACAATAGAGGATGAGTATGAGAATAGATGGCAGCACAAAGCGGAAGGTTCCATCATCTCCTTCTTCCTTTGATTCTGACTTATCTTGTGTCTGAAGCTCTGCTCGTTTGCTGTCTCCGGGATTGCAAGTGATGCATATGAGACCAAGTTGCTGTCTTTCCATGATTATTGCTTCCTAGGGTGTCAGTCATTTATATGTGCTTCCTAGTTCTGAGTTCAGCACCTAAGATGATGGTGTGTGATTGACATCTTAAGGTATTTAAGGTATTTGCATGCAGGTAAGACATGATAAGTTGTAAAATATAAACTCTATGACACACAAATCCAATGTTTCCATAAGGAACCAAACTGGACTGCATTTCTAACAGACTGACTGGTTTTGTGAACACACACACACACACACACACACATGCACGCAGACCTGTACTCATATCTTAGTCAGGACCGTCCCCACAATTTCATTTCTATGGGCAAAACCCAAATCCCAAATATGACAACCTTAACCCTTACCCTGCCCTAACCTTGACCATAAGTAACCAAACAAAAGTCCTTTGGCATTTATTTTTAGTTTCTTGGTTACAGTCGCAAATTTTTTATAAAATTGAATTTCCCCTTGTGGGGACCGAAAAAATGGTATGTATCTGACTCAAACATGCACACCACACGCAAAACCCTGCCCTCATATCCTGAGTGACCTTGAGGAGAAGCTTTAATGAAGGGAACCCAGGGCTACTGTCAGATTCAGCATATATACGGTGCCAACTGAAGATCTGCCATGTCTGGGGTGGAAGTAGTATGTCGGGGTTTTGTCACTGTGGAGTGACTGGATCAGACAGAACAGTTCCTTTCATTTTTATTTCATTTGAAAGCACAGTCTGAAGATGTGAATCCAATACTCTTTGATTTCTTATTGCATTTATGGTCTGTGACTTCTATCCTACTTTAATTTACATTTCTGATGTATCAATAACTAGATGAATGAATACAAATGATGATTTGACGTGTGTAAGAGACTTAAATTATGTAATTTGTACACCATTGTGCCTTCAAATGAAAAATCTCTCATTCATCTTCATGCAAATTCCAAAGCTAAATTTCTGACAAGGAGAGATGATTGTGGTATTGATGATATGCTTACACCCAAAAAGAGCATCATTTGTGTGGCACAAAGCACCAGGTTTGTAGTATATCAGTAAGAGAATGAAAACAAAGCCATTTACACTACAGTTTACATACCATGCTGCTAAAAGCACATCAGACAGTGACTAATGTGATTCACGTCACACCTATTCATCACAAGATAAATTACACCCTGTTGAATGAATTGTCCCGCCTGACAAAGAGGAATGAATTGCTGAATCATGTCTTTTTTTACTAGCTTTCTTATTAGTCTTAAATGCCCAATTTTAAAATTAGCACAGAGATTTTCACTTTTCTATAGTCCTCATATAATACACCACTCTTTGCAATTTCTTAATTAGTTGTACTTTTTAAAATATTATCTTTAAAAATGTCACTGCTGTTATGTCAGTAAAAAAAAGCAACCTGGCAATGGAAGGATACATTTATATTTATTTATGTAGCTGACACCAGCGTGGAAAGCTATTTTTACAAGCAGTATTAGTAGGTGCATCGCATACAGGGACAGACCATGAGCAGTGCAGCTTTATATTCAGATACTGCAGCTCTCTATATCATGGTGTTACTGTATGATACTCTGAAACAAGGTAGCAATGTATGTTACTCTATTACCTGTTAGTGTTGTATAATACTCTATAACAAGACAGTAATGTATGGTACTGTATTAAATGTTAATGTTCTATAATACTCCATAATAAGGTAGCAATGGATTGTAATCTATTACATGTTAGTGTTCAATTATACTCTGAAACAAGGTAGCAATGTATGTTACTCTATTATATGTAATGCTTGAAGTTAGGAAAAACAGGTGCTGGTACTCCCCTTGTTATTCAGTACCAGTGGATACTGAGAGGTGCCAGTACTCTGAGGAGAAAAACAAAGAGGTGCTGGTACTGTGTACTGGTGAGTAGTGGCCCACTTCAAGCACTGATTACATGGTACTGTTGTATAATGTTCTATAACGAGGCAGTGATGTGCAGTACTTATTTTACATGTTACTACTGTATAATATTCTATAAAAAGCAGCAATGTACATAACTCTGTTACATGTTAGTGATGTATAATACTCAAACTGGGCAGCAATGTAGAGTACTCTGGTTTGGGGATAGATACACCATGTATATTTTTACAAGATTTCCTACAGCCCAGGATGCACTGATTTCCTCTCTCACTGATTAGTGTTTTTGGGAGATGAAGCAGACCCATAGAAATCTGTGTACCCCAATGCACAATTTTCTCCCCTCATTTTATGGTCAGAATGGACACTTTCAGTGATGACTCAAATATGGGGATATTTATCTTTCCAAAGGGTGTCTTACTAGAAGATGCATGTTACCCAGAAAACAGTAGCAGTAATTATGACAGCAGGCAATGGCATCTGCGATATGAGTGACAGAACAATGTATCATTAATCTGTCAGTCCTAGAAGTTCTTATTGTTTGCTTCAACCCTTCTAATGCTGATCTATGGATCATTTCATCAGACATGAACCAGTCCAGCAAACGATATTCACTTATATGAAACAAAGCTTTAAACGTGTCTTATTTGGCGTGACATGCCCCTGTTCTCTGACAGGGCCTCATCTGAATTCCCATCATGCATCTCGAGACCTTGGGGCTGAAACTTTAAATTGAGAAATATCAGGAAGATCAAAAATATAGTTTCATTTTCAGGCCATGTGCCTGTGTCTGTTCCTTCTATATTAGGGGCAGGTATGCAAATGCAGTTTACTCATGATGACTAACTGGGCAGGCTAGTCAAGGTTAGTCTTCCAGTTAGAAAGGATGCCACAATCTTGCTGAAATGAAATCTATCAGTACGGCAGCAGCAGGGCTGGTCAGTCCATTTCGCCTATGGTGGCATTTTGGGTATCAAATTGTTGCCGTCACCCTCTCCTCCCCATGGCAAGCTTCTACCCCTCCCAGCATAAATAGCATGTAGAGGGCACCGTCTCAGACAAAGTGAAATTGGTGAGGTTGTTGG
>JAODLC010000133.1:28047777-28068873 GCA_026781145.1 Hippopotamyrus pictus | reverse complement strand
GTATATACGATCCTTGTCAAAAGTCTGGACACACCTACTGAATATTTTTCCACCAAAATTTGTTTTTCAGTAAAATAATTATCCTAAGCACACCGCCAGGTTAGGGAGTAAGTATTATTTTGTAAGCAAGAAAATAAATTTAGTGCTGTGACAGATGATCTGGCCCCCACAATCCTTTGCCCTAAACCTTACAGAGCTGTGTGGGAATGAAGATTGAAGAGTAAGAGCAAGGTAGCCAACCTGTGCCCAGAACTTGTGGAGACTCCTTCAGGACTGTTGGAGAAGCATTCCAGGTGGCTACATCTGGAAGCTGGTTGAAAGAATGCAGAGTCTGCAATGTTGTCATCACAGCAAAAGGGGGCTGTCGCGAAGAGTCTAAAATCTGAGAAAATTCTGAAATTTTCTTCCTGGGTTGTTCCCTGCCTTGTGCCTGTAGCCTTCAGGATAGGCTCCAGACCCCCGTCACCCTGAAAAGAATAAGCGATTACAGAAAATGGATGGTTGGATATATCTGTGTTCTGCAAGATTTTATGAAAATTTATGGGGAAATCCATTAAGGGGAACTAACTCCCTCTGACAGAAAATGCAAACCTGTAAGGCCTGGTTGTCAAACTGGGAATGTGATGGAATCATTGATTTGATAAATGTTCCAGGGATGTTCGTATGACCATACGCCGCTATTGCTTCCAGGGCGCAGTGCTCTGAATAAAGCTATCAGCAGTTACATGAACATCCCTGCACAGTGAGAAATAGGGTATGGTCAAATAGATTTAAGCATTCAGTGTTGTCTGTAAAGGGGGGTGGTGTTGTGCACATGATCAGATTATGACTGGAGCACAGAGATCACATGTTCACATTCTGCTCTCTCAATATAAAAGCTCTCTGACCTCCCATATTTAAAGCATAATTGTTTCACCTTGAACGCCGTGCATGTCCGTATGCACAATGCACCCGATTCTTCTGTGTTCTCCCTGCATCGAAGCCACGGTACCAGGCAGAGCAGCAATGAAAAAAGGGCAGCAGTTAACATCGATGTCTTGCTGATTTAAGGCAGGACTGAGGAGCCCCACTCCCCAGGACCATGGCCGTGCAGCTTTCTGCTAAATCTTCATTGTTTCATTCATGTAAACATGAACAAGGTTCCTGACCTGGTGTTTCGCACGTAAATTGGCAGCTAATTGAAATTTATTCTAAAAATCACTCAATAGTACATTGTCTATATTGTCCTAATATTTCACCTGTCCTCAGAAATCTCTGCCATGGTCGGCAGGCCATTAGGAGGCCTAATTCTGCCGTAGCTGAACCTGAGATGGTTAGCAGAAACCCGACTGTCACACTACAGGTAGTTCAGGGAAACACCATCCATGACAGATAATCCAGACCCAAGGTGCCTTTTGTTTAAAGTCATATTAAATTGAAAATATGATGCAGTTACTGAAAAATACCCTTTTTGGGGGCATTAATACAGTGGAATGTGCTTTTTCTGAGCAGAAAAATGAGTGTGTAATAAAATAATTATCTCTCCCTAGTTATGAAAGAAATAGACATTATATAGTAGTAGTAGTCCTGCATACTGATATACTGTTATACATATACAGTACTGTCTAAAATCTCACTATTTTAATGTGGTTCACCTATTACAGTTTATCAGTTCAGCAATCTAATGATATTACCTCAGTACAATATACCTATATACTAGTTTAATGGCATTAATGTATTTCTGTATACCTGTACACTTGGTTTATAGGATTAACCTAGTACAGAATACCTGTACAGTGGTTTAATGGAATTCATGCCACACAGTATACCAAATATAGTACATACAGTACACCCTGCACTCAGTTAGTACAGTTTGCTGGTTTTTATGACATCACCTTCACAGGAATCTCCTCTCCTGAGAAGCAAAGGCACTTACTGGGGCTGGTTCACGTTATGTAAGAGAGTCTTTATCCCCATGGGTCCTGCCCCAGAAAGTGACCATTTCATGTGTCTTATTTTAAGAGATGTGCTGTAAATGGAGCTTTTTGGAACCCCCTGCCCCCCCCCGCCACTCCCTCCACCCCCTTTATGCATTTCCCTTGGTTCTGTGGAGAGTGACAGTTAGAGTAATGACCCTTGTTATGACACTAACAGGTCCAAGGTTCTTTAAAAAGTATTATTTTGGCGGGTCGCCTCTTTCTTGCACCATTACCTAGCTGCCTGGGCCAGGAAGCCATTAGGTTTGGTGATCCTGGATGAGGATGGTGGTAGCAGGATGAGAGTGAAGTTAAGCTGGAGATGTTGGGCCAAGGATGACACTGGGATGTACAGCAGATGTGATGCACCAGCATATCTGTTGTCTCGGTGATTGGAGGTCTCTGCTTTGGCCTGTAAGCTCCCCTACTCATGCTTGGCTCACAGCACCCATGCTCTTTGGAAAGGGTTTATGATCCTACCTGGCATTCTTTGGAGCTGACTGCATCAATTTCCTTCCTTAAGGGTCTGCAGGAGCATCTACGAGAAGCATTCAACACATAATTATAATAGCAGTCCTATTGGTGCACCTTAATGCCTGGTCACTCCTGCTGACGTCTCCTGTGATCACTACAGGACATGCCATATGGCTAGTTTAAAAATTCTTTGACTCACATCTTATTAGTTTTTTTTGTAGGTGGATTTCTCCACTTTGGAGATTTTAGGTATTTTCTATATACTGTAGGTTTGTGGTTCCGCCTACCTCTAGGTTTCAGGTGTTGTTTTGAGTCATCCAGACTGCAGGTTTAAGGTCCTCCCTGAGTGTAGGTTTGAGGTTTTTCTTGTCTGTAAGTGGTTCCTCCTACCTGTCAGTTGTAATTGCCTCTTATAGTTGAGTTCCATCTGCTTATAGGTTTCACAGATCTCCCATATATAAAAGGGTTCCTTCTGTCTGCAGGAATGATGTAGGTTTGAATTGCTCCTTTCTGTAGGGGGGGGCTCTGCCTATATGTTTCGTGTATGGTTGAGGTTACTCCTGATTCTTATTGTCTATAGGATTGCCTGAAGCTCCATGGACATTGGTGTATGGAATGTCAGACCCAGGGATGGCACAGTAACCCTGAAGCATCTCCCCTTACTCCCTTTAAAACATAGTGTGTGCAGAAAGTAAAAGTAATGGTTTAATTGTCAGGCAGGTATTCATAAATTTAATGGAAGTTTCTTTAATTTCTTTATTATTATAATTTTTGTTCCTTCACAATTCATCATCTCCATCATTAACTGTGACCATTCTTATGATTACTCTTATTCAAAAAGCAGACTATACACTGTTGCTTCTGCAATGCTGTGGACTTTCACAAAAAGTCTCGTGCTAGGGAAAAAAATCTGCATTTAATTTAGGTGGACTTTGAAAGCTGTATCACAAGTAAGTCTGTTGGACAGCTGAAACTTGCTGCTTTTTTAAGTAAAATGTTGTAGGTGGGGAAGAGTGATGCAACATGGCATGCTTGGACAGTTGGTCTAATAAATGAAATATGCTGAATAAATAATACAGAACAACCTAGGCTTTGTTGTGAAATAATGGCACCATATTAATACACAAAAGCATGTGTGTTTTGTCCACACTGCAGTTTCTACAGTTTACAGAGAATTGCAAACGCCAGTCAATAGCATTTCTGTGCCAAAACAAAAAACGCTTCTGAGAGAGGTCAGAGGAGAACAGCCAGATTCTAAGCTAACAAGAAGAACACAAGAGTAAAAATAACAGCTCTGTACAACAGCGGCCTGCAGAACAGCCTCTCTGAACTCACAACTTGTTTCATGGTTTTGGAGGCAAAATCAGGCCCTGCCCAGTGCTAGTTACAGTAGGTGTACCTAATGAAGTGGACACTGACTGCAAAAATCAGTTTACATTCAAATGCTGTTTTAATGACCCATTATTAATATTTACATTTGAGTGGTTCAGGTGAGAGTCAGGTGACAAACTGTTTACTGGTGATGTTGAAAGCCTTTTTTTCCCATGCTGCCTCATCTCTAAATCTTTCCAGTCTCCCTGTAACTGAAGCTGAAACGTCTGTTTTTGTATTTGTTACTCTCCCTTGGTTTGGTAAAGTCAACTATTACTGTGTGTGTGTGTGTGTGTGTGTGTGTGTGTGTGTGTGTGTGTGTGTGTGTGTTTGCAGAACACGCTCCAAAACTTTAAACCTTTAAATTGACTATGGACCCACATGATAAGACCCATAATGATGCCAGGAAGCCTAATTATCTGAATTTCAAGGGCCTTTCAGACAGATTAAAGCACTCAGACAAATCCAACTTTGCTTTAGATGTGCACATTGCATCTACATCATAATCAGCTGAACAAGCACTTTTTAGCATCATTAATGCCTCTGTACATAATTCATGATAACAAAGATGCATTTGCAGCTGGAGATGCATCCCAGGTCACATGGCTCCTGTTCTTATTGTGATGCTGTAAACCAAATTAGGCTGGATGTCCGTTCCCTTTGTTTCTTCCATTCTATCTCATGCTCCTCTGTTGATTTCACCCCCTGGTTGTTTCTTCACTTGCAGTGCTTTGCTGTCAAGGAAATCCAGGAAGAGTTGATTTACTCTGTGCTCTTCTGCACAACATTTGTACAAATATATATTTCACCACAACACTTTGCTAAAGTTCTTCACCCAAACCTGTGTGTCTCTCTTGGATTGCTCAGACTGGCCTGCAGGACTCAGTATCAAAGTATGTCTCTTTCCTGTAGATACACCATCTTGTGTGTGGATGTTCTGTGTGCTGTGTTGTAATGCAGAATCTGAACTTTTTGTTGCAGGTCCACTCAAACCTTTTAAACCAGCTGTGAGGAGCACCCTGAGGTTTCAAGTTCATTGAAGTTCATTGAATCTTACCTCCCAAGGCAGTCACAGCTGGTCCCCTAAAGGCAAATTATCTGGCTCAAGGGATTTGAGATATTCCCTGTCTCCCGTTGATTATAGACTAACACCGATTCTTCAGACTCCCTGTTGGTCGTGGAACTGATTCGGTCTCCAGTCCACTCAGGTAGACAGGAAAGACTGCAGGAGAGCAGTGCCATGCTGGGTAGGCTGTGCCTTGGCCTGATCCTTGCGTGGGCAGGACTGCCCTCAGGGTGTAGAGGCGAGTGTCCCCAGTTGTGTGTGTGCGAGACCCGGCCCTGGTTCACTCCTCAATCCACCTACAGGGAGGCCACCACAGTGGACTGCAATGACCTGCGCCTTACCCACATTCCTGCCAACCTGTCAGGTGACACCCAGGTTCTCCTGTTGCAGAGCAACTATATTGGCAAGACTGGACAGGAGCTGGAGCATCTGTTCAACCTCACCGAGCTGGACCTTTCCCAGAACAACTTCAGCAGCATCGCAGATGTGGGCCTTTCTAACATGTCCCAGCTGACCACTCTGCATCTAGAGGAAAATCAGATCACCCAGATGACTGACCACTGCCTGCAGGATCTAGTCAACCTGCAGGAGCTTTATATCAACCACAACCAGATCAGCACCATTTCTCCCAACGCCTTCTTGGGTTTGCACAACCTGCTCCGACTCCACCTAAACTCCAACAGGCTGAAAGTCATTGACAGTCGGTGGTTTGAGTTCACACCCAACCTGGAAATTCTCATGATTGGGGAAAATCCTGTGCTCGGCATTACAGACTTAAACTTCAAACCTCTGACTAACCTTAGAAGCCTGGTGCTAGCTGGAATGGACCTTACAGATATTCCTGGAAATGCATTTGTGGGACTAGACAACCTGGAAAGTTTATCTTTCTATGACAACAAGCTAATCAGGGTACCACAGCTTGCATTTCAGAAGGTTCCCAGTTTAAAATTCTTGGATTTGAACAAAAACCCAGTGCACAGGATTCAGGAAGGAGATTTCAGGAACATGCTAAGATTAAAAGAGCTTGGTATGAATAACATGGCTGAGTTGGTTTCCATTGATCGTTATGCACTGGACAACCTTCCAGAATTAACCAAACTGGAGGCGACCAATAACCCTAAGCTATCATATGTGCACCGCCTGGCCTTCAGGGATGTGCAGTCACTAGAGAGCCTCATGCTGAACAACAATGCGCTGAATGGCATCTACCAGGCAACTGTAGAGTCACTACCTAACTTGCGGGAGATCAGCATTCACAGCAACCCGCTGCGTTGTGACTGTGTCATTCAGTGGATGAACTCCAACCGGACCATGATCCGCTTCATGGAGCCACACGCTATGCTCTGTGCCATGCCACCAGAGGTTAGGGATCAGCATGTGCGTGAGGTGCTGCCACAGGATGCTTCTGACCAGTGTCTCCCCATGATCGCTCATGAAAGCTTCCCCAACCACCTCAACGTGGACATTGGCATGACTGTTAACCTGGACTGTCGTGCAATGGCTGAACCTGAGCCAAAGATCTATTGGGTGACCCCTCTGGGGAACAAGATCGCTGAAGACATCCTGTCAAACAAGTTCCAGCTTAGCAGAGAGGGCACATTGCGCATCACACATGTGCAAGTTGAGGACTCAGGAAGGTACACTTGTGTGGCTCAAAATTCAGAGGGGGTGGACACTCAAGTGTCTGCTCTCCGGGTCAATGGGACACTCTTGGATGGCACGCAGCTCATGAAAATTTACGTGAAGCAGACTGAGTCACACTCCATTCTGGTATCCTGGAAGATAGACTCAAATATTATGACCTCCAACCTGAAGTGGTCATCTGCTACCATGAAGATTGATAATCCACACATCACATACACTGCCAGGGTGCCTGTAGACGTCCATGAGTACAACCTCACACATCTACAGCCTGCTACAGAGTATGAGGTGTGCCTCACTGTGTCCAGCATTCACCAGCAGATGCAGAAGTCCTGTGTGAATGTTACCACCAAGAGATCCAGCTTCACCGTGGAGGTTTCGGAGCAGGGCACCAACACTGCCCTGGCTGCCATTATGGGCACTATGTTCGCTCTCATCAGCCTGGCATCCATTGCAGTTTACGTTGCCAAACGACTGAAGAGGAAGAACTACCATCACTCCTTAAAGAAATACATGCAGAAGACCTCCTCCATCCCCCTGAATGAGCTCTACCCACCCCTGATTAACCTCTGGGAGGCGGATAGCGAGAAGGACAAAGAGGGCTTCTCGGACCCCAAGCCCACACAGGTTGACACAACAAGAAGCTATTATATGTGGTAAAATCCAGGGATCTTTGCTTCTTGGAGCACAAAGTCACATTTTTTTGCTTTTATTGTGCAAAGGTTTTTTAAAAAATGAACATTTCTGTTTTTGTTTTCCTTTTTTGGAATTTCAGATTTTCGAGTGATGAAAGCTTCTTAACGTAGGATACCGCCTTTTCCTTTCTCATCCTTCTTTGACACTGAAAATGGCAGCTCTGTTCAGCTATCCTAATGTTTCAGTTGCCGAGCTTCATCTCACTGAGACCGTCCATGAATTGCGCGGCTTCCATCGCTGTGGTCCCTGTCTCTGCCAGAACAGCGGAAGCCACAGCACCGACTCAAAGCCTCTTCTGTTTCTGTCCATAGCAGTGTTTTTTTGTTTTTTTTTTTTGGGTGGTTGCAGTCTTTTTTTTTCTTCTTCATAAAACAATCTAACTGTTGTGCACTGAGACACGCGTTTGTCCACAAACTTAAAAATAAGCTGACAAGGTAAATTTAGACTCAATATACTGCCTGTTAAATGCCATTAGCAAATGTGCTGTAATGATGTATCAACTATGGTTTCAAACTTTTGAATTTTAACACAAAAATTGACTTAGTACATAGTTTGCAGATAAGTACTGTAAACAACCAATAGAAATGTAAATGTTTAAAGACAATATCTAGGTAAGTAGAATACAAAGCTTTTTTATTACTTGGTTTATTTTTTAATTTGCTAGTCTCTCAATGACCACTTGAATTTGTTGTGATTTAAACACACACAATATGTTGTATATTGAGGAACATACTAAAATAAATGATGGTTTACTTCTCATATTTTTTCTAGAAGACTTCACAAATCCAGTATTCTTACTAGATCTGTAACTTTTTAGCAGAAAATCTGAGTCAAAAAGATGCAAATGTATGGCATATATTTAGTGTCATTGCATATTTCCCTATTCCATTGCATAGTTTCATCAAAAGCAATTTCTATAGATGACAATAAACTGGCTGGACTTAAACTGGATTCTTGTTACCGTAACCGGTCCATAGAAGGGTAACATGAATGGCCTGTAATTCAGCAACATTTGCCATTGTCGTCTGTGTGTCCATGTGTGTACATGCAGTCTGCATGGTGTGTAAAACTGAAATGCATTTCCCTCCAGAAACATAAAGACTTCCACATATTTTAAACTGTATTGTCCTCCTTTTCTGGGGTGTTAACTGTGATGTTAGGAAGACAGCGGGTGCAGAAGGAAGATCGATACTGAATGTAATTTAACAAGATACTTTGCCTTTATTGTGCATGACTGCCTGTAGAGAGCGAACTGGCTGAATTTTCATGTTGTGCTCTCAACTTTGACTGTCCTTCTAAAGATAGGAATGCCCGGGGCCAGAATCCGTTCTCCGTTTAGGCTCTAATTACCTTAACGATGGCCTCTGAGAAGCAAAGGACCATCCCTGGAAGAAGCAAAACATCATGTTCAGCAGCAAGCAGAACAGGTTGGTGAAGAGCAGAAGGTGTCTATTGTTTGCTGTCTGGGTTTGATGGCTGTACCTGTCTGGTAGCCCTGGAGAGAGAATGCATTTTTTTCATCTGTTTTGTTTATGTTATTATATTAATTGTATTTACATTTTTATTTTTTTATTTTTCTTCTTTACAAATATCAAAAACATATTTAAAATATAACATTTCAGGGTTGTTTCCTTATTTAATGTCCCTCTGATGAACAAACTCCCAGTAGATCTATTCTGTTTTGAGGCTGGTCACAGAAAACCATGCTGAAACTCAAATCCTGTTACCTTAAAAGCAGTGTTTTTTTGCACGCAATCAGACAATGAACTCGCTGTCCCCACCTACTGGCTACTTTGCACGGCCGACATCTCTCACAAGTTCGCCATAGAGTACCGAGGAATTAAGCTGCACTGTGGAGCATTTCTTCCTAGGCTCCAGGGCCTGCCTGTAAGTGTAAATCCCACTGTCTGGCCCTATCCTGTGTGTGCTGCTGTGTGTGTGTGTGTGTGTGTGTGTGACACACAGCAGGAAGTTAGCAGATCATAAGCAAGGCATTAAATGACGTGCAAACCCACGCAGAGGTACAGGTACCGGTGTATTCAGCTCTCAGAATGTCAGCACTAAGAGTGCAGCCTACAGACAGAGCTGAGGATGGAATGAAGAAAATATCTGCTTAGACACAGAAGATGCAACAGAACAGAGGACCAGTGCAATTATCATGTAGTGCATTATTCTAAATTTACTATTTTGATACTTAGGGAGGTCGCCAACCGGGATTATGAGAAGTGTTGTCATAGTGGGTGCAGCAATGCGTTGTACCAGTGCATGCTCCCCAACCTGACCTGACCTCTCCTAATACTAGCGTCATAGTGGGCCTGAAGCCTATCTCTGGAAGCACAGGGCATAAACCAGGGAATTTCCTGGATGTGATTCTTATATTTCAAACCATATGAGCTGAACTGCCTGCTAATGAGTCAGTTGGTTGCTTGTAATACTTGGTTGAACCAATCAGCTGATGAACGATGCTTATGAGAAAACTTCTAAGGGTTATCTTATAGACGTCCAGTTTCATATGTTGGTTAGATGGGTGGTGTGAGGGCGGTCTGCTTGGGGGGGGACAAGGGGGTTTAACATGGGGTGGTAGTCAAGGCAGACATGCTTTTGGACTGGGGGTGCAAAAATTACTGTGAAAGGTGGTTTAATGTTGGTTTGTAAAGAGCCAAGCAGGGCAAGACCAATTGACCTTCTCCTCTGAATATGTCAAAGCTGAAGGCATACACATCTTTTCCTTTACGAACATCAGCTTCCTGGATCAATTCTGGTGACCCAATCATTTGGGGTTTTGTTTTTCAAATACAGTACAGTTCTGCAGTTATATAAAGTTTGAAGGAAACCAGAAGAATTCTGGATCATGGCAACAGCACAATGCATAGGCAATCATCCCTAGATCTGGTTTGAGTAGAAAGCCTTTTATTTGCAAACTCATATTCATCTTTGACTTAATTCTGAGAGCCATGTCCCTGGCATTTCTGGAAATGGCTTCCCAGTTGGTTATTGAATCATAGAGAAAATTTATATTATAACAGTTTTTTTTATACGACTGTGGAGGCTGTGTTCTGCTTTTCTTGCCTCTATGTTGCTCCCTTCTGAATTTATGCATGAACATTTCCAAGCAATTTCTACACTCAATCAGCAGAGACTGGGCAGACAGGAATAGCAAGGATTCTAAATAACCCCCCCCCCCCTCCCCCCCCAGGTAAACAGTGGGTCATTTCTATCTTAGGTGTATGTGCTTTTGAAGCCCCTGATTTTGAATATTTTTAATGATGTTTTTAGCCCAGATGGTACTTAGCTACACATGGTGGGATGACCATGTTGACATCCAGGTGTCATATTATGCCTATTCCTTCTTCACTGTAACAAGTAACATTTGACATGAGTTTTGGAATGAGTCTAAGCATTGGGGTACAGTAGGTGGTATTTTAAGCTGGTATAATTGGAAGAGATGCTTCATATGAAACTAGGACGAAGAAGCACATTCATAATGTCTGACTGAAAATTCACAGGTCAGCTTTAGTCATTTTTGCTTAATGCTGTGGAAGCACTTTGTTGATTCCAGTTTGTCAGTATGAGCTATTTCCCATAATCCAATGGGAGGGTTTCATTCCTTATTGGTTCTGTTTACAGGAAACATTCCTGCTTTGGGTTGCCATGTCTAGGTATGTGTGTGAATGTCATGTGTATTTGGTGACTTTTAATTATGAGCGTCCCCTTGCAAAGCAGAGTTGAGTTAATCTGCTGTAAATAATCCACTCCTGTGCCTGAATGGTCGGGATCAGCAGCACTTCGATAAGTTTCTGGGTAAAAGAGACTGAAGGGCAGTACCATTGAACATGCTGCTGTTTGCTTGCCTGATTAACGGACGCCTAGTTACAGTTGCCCCTGGAAACCATTCTTACATTACCCTGGAGCACAATTTAGAGATATGCTGCTGTGATTAGAAGAGGTCAACATGCTTGCATAAAAAATGTTCATATATTCATCATAATAGATGCAAGAGTTCCCCTTTTTCTTGCATTATTTCTACACATCCAGGCTGCATGTCAAATTCCACACTCTTATCTTCTCCTAATTGGGCCGGGTTAATTTATCACTGCCCGTTCAGATTAGGGGATGATTCAGATGATTTTCTGCATGAAATGTTTCAAGATTTAATAGCGAAATACAAGTGTTATTGATTAACATGATTTCTGGAGTGTATCTTAATAAATGCTATTAATACTGGAGATTTGTAGTTTTCTTTTCTAAAAGGTGTGTCAGCAACCTTAGCACTGATACTCCCTACATAACTTACTAAAAGGAAATAGGGAGGAAGCCACAGATAAAAATTGCAAAAATAATTATTAGTCTGTCAGTGGTGAATAATTCCTCTCATAGTCCACCATCATGTTGAAACACCCACCATAGCACAGAGGGTATGAAGCAGAGGCTCTGAGTGACATTGGACAGGAAGCCTATCTGTGAGTGGATTTTTAATTATCTCCGGCAGGTGGAATCACCCCCACCGCATGCGGGCGAGTGGTACAGCCTCCACGTATGAGGTTCCCACACCAGCCAAATTTTGAGGGCAGCGAAAATTCTACTGAACAAGGACATCTGGGGTTCTAAAGCTAGATCCTTTTTTGGGGGGGGGGGGGGGGTTTCTGTGGTTTAATGCGCGACCCAGATATTAGGTGGTATGTGTGTAGTTGGGTTATTTTACATATTACAGCTGGTGTGTTCATGTGTGTGGTCTCCATATCACGACACAAGGAGCACGGAGCAGGAAACCATGATCTGGAATCCAGGAAGTCAAGGAACACGGGGTTTATTCAGGATGTTACACAGGGAAACGCGCAAGAACGTTGAATGACATTACAATGACCAGACTGGGGAAACAAACTGAAACGCAGACTTAAATACACAGGACTAATGACAGCAACTCGAAACAGCTGATGACACAGGGATTCCACACGGGGTAACGAGGGGGCGTGGCACACGGAAGGAGCATCAAACGAACAGGGCATGACACTCCACTCTACCTGGACAAAGACCTTCACAGTGAAAAAAGCCAGGGTGACTGTCTGGCATAGCATTTTAAAGTCATAGACCTGGTACTGAAGATCTCATCTTCATCAGAGATAATTGGGTCCCAGGGGACCCTGGATCGCCTGGCATCCTAACCAGGGTGCACTGCTGCCAGTACTCAGAGCTACCTGGGACACATGGGACACCACATGATCCTGACCCAGATGCATGATCAGAAGATGGATGGATGGATGGATGGATGGATGGATTAGTCCTTGAATTGTCAAATGTTAACAAGGTACACCAACAAATCTTTGGACCGTGTGTATGTGGTGATAAAAGACACAGGTTGTCCATCTATTGGACCGTGACACTGTCTGAGGAATGAGTAAGTCCCCCTGATGCCCTGCTGGCATTTGTCATGTCACCTTGCTTCCTAACCCAGTCAATAATCCCACTGCTCCCTTCAACCACCTCATTACTCTTCCCCTTTGCCACAAATGCCCATTTCTCAGAATATTATGCATACACTCATCTGCATAAAATATGCATCTCAATTATATTATGAGCTTTCATGAATATGTATATTGTCAGCTACTATTTATTTAAAAACTTGCGTAAACTATTTAATGCCTGAACTTGAAGTAACTGTTTTTGGCAGCATGGGACATTCATATATCTTTAAAGATTTTATGCAACATTTTCCAATTAAATTATGGGTATAGTTAATAAACAGTGGTGATTGTTGAGTCTGCCTTATTAGCCGTGTTAACACAGCCATCCATAAGGAGCATTTTAATGGGCTGGATTAGTATTCCCGCAAAGAAATAATTTGAATCGAACTTGCTTCATATGTAATGTGACCGTGCCAAGAACAACATTTATAGGATTATGGGATGGTTTCCCTCGTGGGGAGTGTGTGAGTGTAATGCCAGGGGTGGTACTGTTACGCTTAAACGTTTGTGCTTTACTTCTGTTTGCCTTTCTCTGTGAACTGCATAATTAGGCTGTTGTATTTGTGTGTTTTATTGGCTGCTATTCAAACATTAAGGTCTCTTAATGTTAGACCACAGCTAGGAAATGCTGCCTAAACAGCTGCTGGTTCACTCTAGGATGACAGTCATGTGTTTCAAGAGAGAAGAGCAGCTTTAATAAGCAGCTTTAGATTAATTACCTGTTATGCAAATAAATAATTATCGTTAAGGGCTTCAAAGGAGAGAAGATGCTTCTGGCCATGCTGCCAAATTAGCATGAAGCTGTTTGCTTTAATTTCATTTTCTGCTCCTTTGGTTTCCAGTGTAGTTAAATGGAGGGGTTGTACATTCATTGTTCTTGTATTAAGCCTCACCCCTCTTGTGAGTACTGAGGCCTGTGCTCATTTTGGCTTTCTGCTGCTCCGGTCAAGTTCCTGAGTTCTCAAAACGATGAATAAAGACTATTCTAGAAAGGGACAGAAGTTATGCAATGTAGTCCAACTCTTGGGGACCTGGTCACATAGCAACCAGACTATCTGTCACACCATGCTGATGAGATTATGTGAAACAGCTACGCCAATCATAACTGTCAATCACACATATGGCGCTTTCCTCTTACGGAGGTGGAGGCGAGGTAGAGAAGCCTACCTCTCAAAATTCTATGCATTTGAAATATATCTTTATACAAATAAGAATGACTTGTACTAATAGAGGTGTCCCAGTTCCCCCTGATGCATAAGTAAAACTATTGTATACTGATACTTATTCTGATTCAGTGAATAATGGACTTCTGACCACAGAATTTAGGATCTACCTAAATCTTCAGGAATCTGACTCTCCACTCTCTCTAGGCCTGCACTACAGTTCATACTGTTCAGGCCACACAAAGTCTCCAGCTGGCCAGGTGTTTTCTGTAACCTTTTGGAGGATTTTTGAGATAATTATTGGGGAACAGAAGCAGCCAAGGGCGGTAGAAGACCCACAATGGCGTCCATCGTCTCCCGTCTGACATTTCCGCTGCATCTTCATCTTCCAGCTTTCTGCTTTTCAAACAAATCTCCAGGAGATGGAAGTGATCGGAGGAGAGAATGTCACAGAATGTCACACAGCCTTCCACCAGAGTCTGAGAGCGTGTGTCTTAACTGGAACTGACACAGAGGGTGTTTATAGCACCTGGAAGGCCTGTGTGTTATTGCGCCACATTGAGAAAATACATTATTCCTCACAGGGAAAACTGTGGTTCAAGGTCAGAGATTCAGCATATTGTACCAAGTGTCTTTTCACATATACAGTCAAAGACTCCACCATCTGGTGATGGTAGTGTTAATAATAGATGCCCGTTGCACAGAGCACAACATGAAGATGGAAATATAGTGCAGCTTTTCACAGTGACAATCTGCTCTGGGCTGGATTTATCACCCTGAAAAATCAGTGCCATCCTTCATAATGGCATCAGGTATTCAAAGGGGTCATAACCTGAATTTCACTGCTCCTTTGTCTTCATCATTTTATGGGCTTCCACATGCATTCTGGTTAGAATATTTCCCATAAATCAGCACCAGGGCATATGGGTTATTCCATAAAAGAGGAAGCCTTTCAGTCTTGTTTGGTTATTTGCATTTTTAATATATAAGAGATGGTAAAACTTTACTGTATATAGTGCAGGGCAAAGGTCTGTAAATCTTAGCAAAATCTGGAGCTTATTCTCAAACTTCAGTACCCTCTGTAGAAACTTTGAGACTAGACCTGGGGCCCAGAAGGTCTTTCTTTGTGGCCTCATGTTCTCGAATCAGTGTTAATTGTAAACATTTCCTATATGCCAGTCCTTTATTGATCACTTATGTTTGCTCTTTGCTGACCTTGGATCAGGAGCATCCTTCATGATGTAGGGGGACCAGCATTGCATGCAGTCTTCTTAGTGAGGTCATATTGTCTTTTCATACTTTTCATCGTATCAAGGTATTGATGGAAGTCCCTAAACAATTCTTCAAATCGGCTGCCGTTGCCTATGAATTATTCATAAGGTATAGCACCTAGGGTGCACATACATATTTCCTCCATTTTTGAGTTTTAGAGAGTAATTAGAGAGTAACTTGAGTGTTTACCTATTAATTGTGCCCAGGTGGTTTACACGGCGGGTTCAGACTGGACATCCCACACTATGGAAGCCAGTTGTTGGGGCTGTGCTGTGGTGGAAGACCCTTCCTGAGAGCACGCCCAGATTGGACTTCCAACATCATCAAAGCCAGTGGTCCGGGTTCCGTTCTGGCCGACGAGCTTCTCATGCAGCTCTTTGGCCTCCATCTTGGTGCCTCAATCTCAGTAAGCCACTGTGGGGAGCGTGGTATGCCACACCTCATGCTGCGGGGCTGGTTTCTGTGGCAACCTCCCTCTGTTCCACCTGGCGAAGCTGGCAGCAGAGCATGAAACAAACCCCACGCCCTGAGAACGAAACACTGTTGCCAAGGTCACCCCCCTAAGGCAAGGAACCACAAAGACACCTTGTACGTACTGTAGGGGCAAGTTGCAGAGGATGCCCCATGCTGTCCTTTTATTTTAGATGCTGTTAGTCTTTTACTCTTCCAAAGCCATTTTCCCACTACTGTAATTCTTTGACCTGTACTTCTGAAAGCTTTTAGCGTGGGAATTTGCTTACATTTATTTTTGTACAGGAGTTGCTGTCAAACACTGAGGATTACAGCTGTCACGGGAAGGCACATTTTGGAATGACCTTGTAAACAAGCATGGTCATTTTTTAAAGTTGCTTTTAATAGAAGCCAAATGAATGGGAATAAGGCAGAAATAACTGGTACACTATTAGTTAATTATTGGAACTTGAAAGGTGTTTTCATGTTCCACAGCTTCCTGGGTCCACTAAAAGTTATCAATCTATCTGCCAGTGGTAATTAAAATGATCATTTTCTACCAGAGAACATAATACATTACAGGTGAAGTGGCAAAAAATTGGAGTGGTGTGTGGTTCAGTGGGTTTGGATGCTGGACCTGTGATCAGAAGGTCACTAGTTCAAGTCCCAGGCTCAGCAGAAAGATTTCTCTATTGGTCTCTTAACCCGTAACGGCCCCATGACCGTGCTCTCTCAAAAAAACTTGTGTGCCACTTTCAATAAAAGCATCTGCTGTATAAATACAAACAACAGATCTTGGTTTTGATCATAATGTTAAAGCTGCTTCATCATGTTCTTGCTGATATTGTGAAAGGTGCTTTTTTTAAACTAAGGCATTACAATGTTTCATTTTCTGTTTTACTTTCAATCATTGGAAATTGAACTTGTACTTTAATATGTTCTTTACTGTAATACTTAGGAAACTAGCCAAAACGGGTCTGTTATTGATCCAAGGGGACCTTTCCTTAGAGGGCCAGCTCTATAATCACTCAGGAATGCTGATTTGCTGGATCTTTCCTGATTGGGGGATTTGGTTTAGGTTACATATTACGGTGAGGCTCATTAGGTTACAGGACAAAAAACTTTAATGTATTGCAGTCTGAAGGTGTCTCTCTTGGTTGGTGCTTGCTTTCTGCATTGGCCCTCAGGTCAGCAGTGAAGCCTCACCCAGAGATCAGGCGCTATGTGCTTTTGAGGAAACACTTCCTATTGGGGATGGGTCTTCCCAATGATTATATCCTCTGCTGCAAGTTTGAATCCAGCCCCATCTTTCCGTATGAGGAGTCTGCATGTCCATGTGCCTTTTTGTAGGATACCCCCACTCTAAAATTACACAGTTCTTGTGAAATTGGGCTACAAATTTAGACTCTAAAATTGCCCTTATTAATGAAATGTTCATGTGTCTGTTTTTGTGCTCTGTGATGAGCTGGAATTTTGATCATAAGCTGTCTGCATTGACGTATATCTTATGTCTCATACTCAGCTGATGATGCTGAATGATGCATATTTTTTTTTTTCAGTTTTATATTCCTTCCAAGCAAATACGTCTCCACTCAGCATCACTCCTAGCACACTTTGTCACAGGTGTACGCTGATTGCAAATTTACACCCACAGTGGGTTGCGGGCCACACGGTGTGGTCTGTGGCTTTCTTCACCCAGATCGCCCAGCTCAGCTTTTCTCTGGTAACACTAGAGGCATGGTGTCTGAGTCTTATTATTAGAATCTGTAGTAAGCAACACACAGGATGCCTGAACCAAGATGGCAGGTAGAAAGAGACACACCGGAATAAGTTTCCACCTCCAGATATAGCATCTGTGTGGAATACTAACATTTTTCTGTCTTTTCCCTCCCTTAATTGAATGTGCATCTCTATAAAAATGAATACTGTAATGTTTCAAAAAATAATACCGGTAGACCAGAAGGTATGTTTTTTTTTACAAATGCTGGTGTAGAAATTCCAGGAACGTAATAATGGATAATACATTATTGTGTAATACTTACGGTATAATCTGTGAGCGTGTGCGGAGTCCCTGCACCTCTCAGTAACTCCATCGTGAACTGCAAACATGCAGAGGACAATTCTTTGGTGCTCTTAAAAACACAAGAATATAAGAAATTTACAAACGAGAGGAGGCCATTCTGCCCATCAAGCTTGTTTGGGGAGAACTTAACTAATAGCTCAGAATTGTTAAAATCTTATCTAGCTCTGATTTAAAGGAACCCAGGGTTTTAGCTTGCGTTACACTAGCAGGAAGACTATTCCATACTCTAACTACATGCTGTGTAAAGAAGTGCTTCCTCAAATTCATTTTAAAATGTTCTCCCGCTTATTTCCACTTATGGCCACGAGTTCTAGCATTTAAACTAATATTGAAATAGCCATTTGGCTGAACAGCATCCAGACCCGTTAGAATCTTATAGACCTGGATCATGTCCAGACGAAGGACTCAGGAGGCAACATGATTGCAGGATTTCTCGTATGGATTAAAGAGAGTTCTATCAATATTACTGCAGTGCTGGGCTTGTCTGATCATGTTGTCTCTGGCAAGCATGTGTGATTAAGGCACAGACTTTTGCAAGGCAATACTTTGCATAACACATACTTCTTCCTTTGTGTTAGAAATAGGATTCGATCCCATAGTTTTCTCCCGTCATTACCGTATATGTAAGTAAATATGTAGTGCGATTTCTCAAAAAAAGCATGTTGTTTGTTTCCACACCCTTCATTAGCGCTTTAATGCATAATGAATTGTGTGAACTCATTTTACTATTGTAAGCATTTCTCCCAGGCCAAATTAAGGTCTGTTTAGATGCAGTGCCAATTGGAATAAATTCATCATTTATCAGTCATTTTTCATTTCACTTGCAGAATTAAAGAAATGCTTGAGACAATTTACACCAGTCTGACAATAATGCTATACAACTAATTAGTGATAATATATACCTTAATAATTTTCCTGGTCATTACCTCAGGAGTAAACAGATGACTGAATAGCTGTCATATTCAGTAGTAATAATTTAGCTAACATGCCATGTTAGAATCTGGAATGGTGGCAGCAGTTATGACTTTTATGACTTGTGTTTTCCTGTACTTTTCAAACTAGAGAAGCCAATTATACATCAAGCACCACAGGAGAGAATTAAAGAGAAACAAGGAAGATGGAGACTGAATGAAAGGAGAGGCAATAAATAAGAAAAGGGCCATTTCTGTATTCTCCACTGAGCCCTCCTGCTGCATAACTGATAATGTGATTTTGCATCCCAAAGTGAACATGGTCACTATCAGATCTCCTACTGATCAGCCATAGTCCTCACCCCCACATCTAGCCCCTCGGCCCTGCCAGTGAGCCCCAGATGTAGACGAGGCCTCCTTTCGCTGTACTGGCATTCGAGGCACAGTTGCGTGGCCTGTCTACAAAGGGCTCGGTGCATGTGATCTTAATATGTATCTGCAGGATTTCTCCTAAGAACAGCACCCAGCACAGCCCAGCACAGCCCAGCATAGCACAGCACAGCACTGGATGAAGCCCAACATTTCCCAGGCACTCAGCCAGCCGCATCAGCTGTCACTGATACTGAAATATTTATGAGAAGGGAGCCATTAAAAGAATTCATGAGTCTTCATTCTTCTGTAGCCCTCCTTTTGATAGTAGAGGATGGGGTGGGTGGGGGTGGACCTAAGAGACTTCATTACATATTGACTTGCAGAAACTGTCATCACACTAACATCTTATCAAATCAACATCTCCTCATGGTGACTGCTCTCATAAGTATGGCCTTACAACAACGTTATGTCAAAGTCTCCAGACCCCAGATTCTCCTCACCTCAAGGTCTAACCCCTGCTCTCCAAGGTTTTTCATTTAATGTCTCCTTGCTGAGGCCTACACATTTGGAAAGAGGGCAGGTTTTGCTGAGATAAACACCCCATGGCATGGGGGTGCAACATATCTCCATTTGAGAAGGCAAAATAGCCCATAAGGCTCTAAGAAAGGATGATGCAAACATGATTGATCAGAAGCTGAGAAAGAATCATTCAGCTGGAGCCTCATGCATTAGTGAAATGAAGATGTTTTAAATTTCAGTAATAAAAGCACAGGGATTCCCAGCCAAACAGACGGTCTGCTGCTATTTTCTCTCAGGGATGAAGAGAGTAGCTGTTCTTGACATTTTAACTTCCAGAAAAAAATCTCATCATCATTAAATGTGAGTAAATTTCTGCAACCCTTTCGGTGACAGACCCTTAGGTTTTTCAGATGAATGTAATATGGTTAAAAGCACATGTTCATGCATATACAGTAACATAGACTGCATGTTATGTATGATGAGTACTGTCAAATGTTGAGTTTGTGTATAGCAGTTGTGTAGTCTAATCTCTATATCACTGATCTTAGATGAGGCTATGTATGTTTAAAGTCGTCTTGTGTTCCAGTTAAAATTTAAGCTACATGTTTGCAGGATCGGGGTGAAAAGGTCCTCCTGAAGGCATACAAAAGACTCGGGGACCAGTTCAGGCAGAGGGAGGGCCGGCTGTGTTCGAGTGATTTTCCATTACCATGGCACTCGCTCAGTTATTTTTTCAAAATAAATGCCCATTTCCTGAAGTCCAGTTTGCCCCCCCCCCCCCAATGCCTTTTTTCATTGTTAGGGAAAAGTGATGTGGGTGGATTACGAGTGGGATATAAGGATGTGGGGAACTAAGGGCCTCATGGTTCCAAGGTGCCGAACAGCAGGGCTCACAAAAGCTTTTATTAAACACCAGTGTTCAGTATTGAGAGCTGTGGTGACTGAAGCTGTTCATCCAGAGCTTCCTGAGTCTATTACAAATCATCAAACTATCTATCAAGCCATCCACTCCAAAACCTTCTCATTATCAAAGGATTTCAGAGTCATATATGAGATGCCACTGCATGGAGGACATTATCATTATGGCTTTATTATCACTGATGTCATCATACTGGTTATTTACATATCCCATGTGGATACTTACCATCCTGTAATGTAAAGACTAATTTGTGGTACACAAAAAAGTTAATGAAACCATTTTGATCATTTGATCATTGTAATGTGCAAACTGCAAACAAATCAAACTGAAACCAAGTATAGGAAAAAAAACTACTTCTTTGCAGAATATAATTATTTGTTTTTAATTACTTTATTATTTCTCCACATATCATGAAATTCTCTGGCATGATGTTCAACTTGGCTATTTCCTAGAAACAAAGTGGGTGATCACAATACAGTGGTACCTCGGTTCTCGAACTTAATCCGTTCCGGACTCCGGATCGAATCCTAAAAAGTTCGAGTGCTGATCGAATTTTCCCATAAGAAATAATGGAAAACCAATTAATTGGTTCCCGGCCCTCCAAAATTACATCTAAATATGTTTTTTTTTTTTTTTAGCATTCAAACACAAAATGAACAGGATAAAACAAGAACAGCATTTTTTTCTTAATGGCTTCCAAAACGATAAAGATCTTATCCCAACATTACCCCTGTCCTGCCCC
>JAODLC010000133.1:28009073-28030161 GCA_026781145.1 Hippopotamyrus pictus | reverse complement strand
TACCCCCCCCCCCCCCCCCCCCCCCCCGCCGTGTTGGTTCGATGTCCCACTTTCAGTTTCTCATTCTTAACGTTCCCACTCTTCCCAAACCGCCCTCTTTCAGGTCTAGACCCCCCTTCATCGCTGCTCTTCTGCTAATTTCCACATCTGGGTTAATCACCTCAGAGATCAAGTTTCCCAGGAAGGGTGCACGTTGTGAGCCGATCCCCAGGCACCCCCGCCCGCCGCTTCTCCCTCGTCGTCATGAGCGCTCTCCTAGCTGAAATCACTTTTAAAGTGATTCTGGAAACACTTAGCCATCCAGAATCATTGAATATTGTTCCAAAGGAAAGATGGATGTGCAGCGCAAGTCTGCTGGTGGCGCATGCACCTGTGAGAAACATTTCTCAAATCTTCTTTGCCCAGGATCAGAATTGTGTCCTTTTCTTTTATCTGACTGGCCAACTCAATTTATATAGTGAAATTTCTGGGAGGGGTCTCTCTCAATTGTGTTATATATTTGTTTCTTACGTTATATAAAAGAAGACAGCTTGTCGACTTGTTTCAATGAGACAATGCTGCAAACCAGAAGTAATTATTTATGTTTAATCAAGGCAAGTGAACCCACTAGGTGGAATAATTACATTAATATCTGTGAGGAAGACCCACAGTGAAGTGGCGAGAGACAAAGTGGGAAAGAGGTTGTGTAATCAGTGTTTCCAAGTGGATGGAGATGGGTGCCCTGGAACACTGTGATAACATCTTGTCTAGTTCTCAAGGACATTCCTATATGCTCGTCTGGAGTGAGACGGCACTTCCTGTGACATCACTCTGACATCACTGCATTACGTAAAACCACCACGTGGTAATCCAGGATCTCAGGCCCCTCCTCCCGTAACACAGTCCCATTGCTTGGCAACATGTTAAGTGATCACTTTCACACCAGCAGCCCACTTAGGGGGTTGACTGGTACAGGTAATAGTGGAAAAAAGGTATCTCAATGCATGTCTTTGCTTAGGCAGCAGTAAGAGGTTTATGAAGTGTGATCTGTACCAGCTATCTGTGGCATGAGTATTTAACCACAGAGAAATTTCATGCTCAGTGTGCGTCCATCTCCTGGATCATGTTCACGTTTAAAATTCAAGTCCCTTGAATCCCCATGACAACAGGAGCTGTAAGAGTGACTGGCTCTCAGTGATCTTTATACCCTGTAGAAGGAGAGGATTTGGAGAGATTGAATAAACAAACGCAGTGTCAAGGGGAGGAAGAGAGGCTGAGCTTTCTGTGTTATAGGGGGCATCTTACAAAAGCAGGAGATTTGGATTTGTGAGGGGGAAATTACTGATAACCACAGAATGTGTAAAAGTGTAGACGAGATCAGTCAGGGGAAATTGCTGTCTTTTCAACTTTCTTCGCCCGTCAGCGTGTTCTGGTGATGAGGGTAATTTATCACTACTGAGCTGCCTTTGTCAAGTAAGGCGGCATTTTAGTGGTTCTTATGTCCTGTAAGCCACACCCTCACGTATGCCACACCTACAAAAGTTATCAGTTTAGTAGCACTAGAATTACGGAGATTATTGCGTTCTATTTTCATATTTTCTTGGGCTTTGCAAACACCAGGAGAATTTCCCTTTCACCGAGAGGGAGAGAGGGGAAAAAAGGCATAACATTCGGTTGTCCCAGATACTAATGTGAATTTCGATAAGTGCTTCTATTTCTACCCAGCTCAAGGTTAACCGCCCTGGGAGTCAATCTGGTTTGTGCAAAGACTTTTTTTCTTCCATAGGAAACTGACTTCCAGAATAAATGAACGAAACAGACCGCACGCTGTGTTTCCATCCACATTCACCTGTGAGGGTCAGGAGGGTGGCGTACACCTTCAGGCTCTGCCCACAGGCAGTCCCAGCCTCTTGGTGGGGGAGGGACTTAACGGTGCTCTTCATGACTCTCCTTATGCTCTGAGCTCTGAGATTGTATGTTGACAATTAACAAATCAAAAAGAAAATTATAGAATTGCAAAACTAAAGCAACTTTTCTCTTGCTTGTTTCTTTAATAAAACACCTTCAATGAATAATTTGGCTTGAAGCAAATGATATTTGAGATGCTGAGAAAGAACAGATGTGCATGGGGAATGAGGCACGCCGTGGGTCTGTGAGGGCAGTGCCGGTGAGACCCGTAATTAGTGAGGGGTGCTGACCAGAGGGGGCAGACAGTATGCAGCTACCTTCCATGTCACTTAGCACGCAATGCTAGGCCTTAACAACAGTTCCTATTATCTGCCTGGAAAATGCTCAAGCCATCGATTACCTTCCACACCTGCCTCCATTTCGTCCGCTTTAATATAGGCTGGGTGGTTCATAGTGTGTGGTTAGAGGTGATTGACCAGCACGGAAATGGTGGCAGGCAGCTTGTCATGTTAGAAATGGGACATTATTCAGGCTATGGGCATAATGAGGTAATCAGCACCATGGCGACCAATGACAGGCTGGGCTTGCGTCAATACAGAAGGGAAGAAAAACGTGGAACGGGTCCAATATGCTGGATGCTGGATGTTCAATGGAAACCTTTATTGTGAGATCCACATCACACTGCTTTGTTTTTTTTTTCCTCTCTAAATAGACACATTTGTTTTGGGATTTTATGTGCTGCCCAGTTTGCCTGCTTTGAAAAGGTTTTACACGTGAAAGTTCTGGATTAATGTGCCAGTTTGTGGGGGCAAATGGATGTGCATCTGGAAGCATACAGAAGATGAAGTAGATAGTTTGAGAGGTACAGTTCTGACCCAGGGAAGGGATTCTGTTTTTGTTTGGTTATAGCTGCTAGGTTGAAACCACCTACCTGTGGCTGAATCCTCTTAAGGCCTGGAAAGACAGCAGAATTTTACTTGCATTGGGTGAATTTAGCATCCCCAAGCTCTGTTGTGGTTTTGACATTTTCGATCAGCTCTCTGTAACATCTCTTCTTAACCTTAATGCTAATTACCGCTCATCTGAAGTCTGCAATATCAGAACTGCATTACAGGGAAAGTAAAAGTTTACAGAGACTGTTGTGTACTATGATTTGTGAGCAGCAGGACAGACAGGATTTTCATACGTGCTAGATCTAGCATCTGTGTGTCTTGGTTCGTGGAGTTCAACTCACAGACACTGGCACAGCAGTAATGCAAATTGGCCCTCGTCCAATTACCAGGTTATGAAAAGAGATTACCAGTCACACTTTGTTCATTTAAAACAGGGAAAATCATGAACATGTGCTAAGGAACCTGGTGTCTGACCTGTGTTTCCTGTTGTTAACCCCTTCAGTACACAGGACTAATCATTGTGGACATGAGACTCAGGTGTTGAGTCAGGAACACACACACAACCTCCAGCGTCACACCTGTGATCTTGGCTAATGGCTACCATAACGATAACTGAACGTGTGTTTACCCAGAGGCATGCTTTGTTTCCTAAGAGGAAGTAAATCCAGCTTTTCATTGAGACTTTAATTGCTGGATAGTGAGGGTGGTGAAGTACTCTGTCCTTCTTTAATTGCCCTTCTGCTTTGCACTTGTAGTGCATCAGGGATGGATAATGCAGTCCTTACTCCAGTGCTTGGTTTCCACACATCAGTCAGCATGTCAGTGCATGCCGTTTTAAAGCCCCATAAATTACACGCTTTGTTATTAGAGTCTAATGAATGGAAATTTGCCACTTAATACTGTTCAGTAATGGTCACCTGGCAACCATTTAGCCTCTGGGCATGCCTACTAACTTGCTAAAAGTGCCATTTTATTGTAATGGCTGTAAGGAAATCCACGCTCAAAGCATAGGGATTATCAGGACAGTCTTTGGAATGATCCTCAAGGTCAGGAGATATTTCTAATAGGTGGTCACCTGTTGAGGGTGATCTCTCCCATAGCATCAGTAGTTTGTTGCATTAATTCTTATAAGAGAGTCACCGATACATACATCTGCAACCATTATGCTGTGACTATCAAAGCCTGCAGATATGAGGAAAACAAATGTCTGCATAACATTAAAAATGATATACTTGTAAAGAAAGTTATTTCAGTTGCTGAATTGCCTGGAGATTTGTCAGTGTGAAAGCAGGCCAGTATAAAGCATGTGACTGAAGGACATCTGCTGTTACCTTAATGCCGCCGATTGATTTAGTTTGTGCCTTTTAATCTGAACCCTTTGGTCATTGTAATTTTGCAGGGATTTTTAAATACATGGAATCTCTTTGGTTCTGTACTCACCCCAGAGTCATTCTGTGCACCTACAGGGAATGGGACTGGTGTGGGAGTTATGGAAGAATCAGGTATTTCAGTCATCTTAATGCCACTTGGAAAAGCATAGTTTTTAATGCTTTATCCAGTCCTGCTGATCATTTACTGGTGCATATCTGTGTTAATGTGGGCGACTTTTAACTGTTTCCTAACCCCAGCACCACCATATGGTGCAGACGGATAATAGGTTAAGTCAGAAATGTAAATGTGTTTTTTTTTCTAGGTTAGCATCATCAGTTTCTCTGAGTCACAGACATGGACACTTCTGTTTCTCAAGCTGTCGTCAAGCTCAGAACCATATTTAGCTCAGCGAGGAATCAGATAATGTTATAACTAGTTTATAATTCAGTGAGAGAACCCATGGTACCATACAGCAATGATGCATTTCCCTAAAACTGTTTTCACAGTGGCAGCAGGACTCTATGGGACAATCTGCTGAACCAAGGGCGTGAGCAGATTTTCTTATGCACATAATTTAAGGTTACTCGTTTTGTCATTGTTGGGTGAGTTTTCAACACTTCAGTCCTGATGTCCTTGTAATTGTAGCTCCCACAATGAAAGACCTTAAGTTTTTTTGTGCAACACCTGCATTCACTGGACTGTGAGGCTTACACTGCATCTAAGAACTGATGAAGTAAATCCTGTCTACCTGGAAAACAACTCCAGAGTTCTTTTCTTTTCTCGTTTTTCCCCCTCTTCTAGCTCTCCAGCCCATGGTCCTTGTCACTCCTAGTCCTGCGCAGTCTTGCTGTAGAACACTGAGGTTTCTGGGTAAATTGCTGACCTGTTGCATTGCTAAGACCATTTGGTAAAGAGGAATGAAGGATGGTACCAAACCAGATGCATTACTAGACTAGTCAGGACAGCCCAGGAAGTCATAACATAAACCAGGCCTAATTATAGTCACTCTGTGGCAGGTTTAATAAGCACATCACCATGGGGACCACAAAGACCATTATCTCTCCATAATTGTCTTTTATTTTTAGTGAAGTAAAATTTACCCTGTAGGGCAGCGGTCTTTAGTGGAAAGTCTTTTGCTGTTACTACAGAAGCAGAAGCAGAGTCCAAACTAAAGACCTATTTCTTAAAGGGAGAGACTCTTTGAGAAGCAAGAGGCTCTGATCTGGAGCAGGACACAGTGAGACGCGAGACAGCAGGAAGTTTTTGTGTTGAGGGAGAAGCCAAACAGGCCCACAGAACAACAGGGAATGTGTCCACAGTTACTGTGTCCCCAGCCTCCATACCATTACCCTCCTCCTCATCCCTTTATCCCACTCTGTCTCTTACTTTTGCTCTCTGTTTCACTTTCTTCCTTTCATCCTCTCTCCCCTCTGACGATCTCTCTGTCTGTCTTTTTTATGCTTTCCCTTACGCTCTCTTCCTCTCCCTGACACATGTCACATCTCCCACGAGTCTCAGCCATCCACCATCTGTTTATGCGCCGGCTGTTCCATCTCAGACCGGTATATTTCCCAGCAGGAAGTGGCAGCGGCAGGACGGGACGGGTCGGGTCGGCCGTGCGGACGGAGCATGCTCGCATGTGCTCACCCAGCTGTGGCGCGGGTCAGCCGGCTATGTGGGCGGAGCATGCTGAGATGAGCTCACTTAGCTCTGGCACATTCAACTGTTCAACTGTGACACTCTGCCGCCACTTCCTGTTTCAGTTCATCCCCCAGACAGAGGCTTGGCTCACGATATGAAGACCTATTGCCTTTACTGCACTTTGTTACCATAGTACAGGGAAACGGAGCTAACAGAAAGAGCCTGCAGGCTTATTAATGAAACATCGTGTCGCTGGCCTGTCTGATATAAAACATGCCGTTGGTACATAACGGCTCATCTGCTGGGGTGCTTCATCCAGAATGAAGAGCCAAGTGCTCTGCATACAGCACAGTCCCAGAAAGGCCTTTATATACAGCACAGTCCCAGAAAGGCCTTTATATACAGCACAGTCCATAGTCCCAGAACAGCTTTTTGTATATAAAACAGGCCCAGGATATCCTTTTTTACACAACACAGTCTCAGAACAGCCTTTTGCATGCCGCATAGCCCCAGAAAAGTCTTTATATACAACAGTCTCAGAACAGCCTTTTGCATGCAGCACAGTCCCAGACCCAGAACAGCTTTTTGTATTTACTGTAACAGTCCCAGGACAGCCTTTTATAACACTGTCCTTGTGTATGCACACAATCCCAGTTGTAGGCATTGGAGTCCCAGCACTGGTGTTCTGTAATCAGAACAAAACAAAGTTCTGTCATGCATTCCTCCTCTAGGAAGTGAAGGGGGCGGAGCTTCAGATGGTGCAGGAAGGAAGTGAGTCTGTGAGGCTTCTAACAGAAAGCCAAGCTCAGCGCTTCCCATCACAGGCACACAGCTGCATGAATCCACCATTAGCGTTTATTCATTTGGATAGAATCATGGCAGTTTCCAAGAAAACAGACTGCCTGGTTACTATGGACACAGGGAGCAGGGGTGGCAATACGTGAAGGAAGATGACTGTTAAGTTCACAATGTAGGACAAGCCACATGGACAAACCAGAACACCGTATTCATAAATCAAAAGTAAAATCTCTATTTTCCCTGATACTGATCACTTAATACAATTTACTACCAAGCAATGACAAGCTTCCTCCCTTGGCTTCCTTCCTTCCTAATCAAATTGTGTGTCGCTATCAGTGCATCATAACCAATCAGGTTACAGGAGATTCTGGGACAGCGGGAGTTGAACGTAGGGCATGTCCATCATTTTTCAGTCCTGGAGCATGAGGGAAAAAGGCCCATCAAGGAGCAGACAGAGGCTGCCACGCGCCACACACCCTACATCCAGTGACACCGATCTAATGCTGTGCATTCCCACCTGGGATTTCGGACAGGCCCTGTGAACAGACCCAAAAAGGACACTCCCCATGTGGTGAAATGCAGTCTGACAGTGAGCTTTGAATTTCTTTAGAATTTAGTGAGTAGCTGTTATTGTTAACACACCTTCCCTCTTCTACCTGTTCTCTGCATTTAACCCATATGTGACATAGCAGGGGGCAGCTAATTCAACACCCAGGGAGCAGTGCTTGGGGGCTGTGCCTTGCTTAGGGTACCTTAGTGGTGTCTTGCTGGTCAGGGATTCAAACCTGCAATCTTCTAATTACCAATGCACTTCCCTAACCATTAAGTCACCACTGCGTTTCACTCAGAGAAGTCAGCCTGCTTCTGTGTTTGCTTTTTTAAGTCATTTTCCGCATGGCCTGATTTACTGCGGCTTAACTTTTTTAATTAAAAAATGACATTATATAGCACTGAATGTGCGTATGCGTGTTGATATATGTTAATATTGTCTGAAAAATAGATATATTAAGTACAGGCACTGTTCCTAGTGCATGTTAATGTTGTCTTAATAAAATGCGTTGATATAGATTTATCATCATCTTTTTCTGCAAAAAATACATTTTCTGACTCCTGCTCTTAGTGTGTGAATGGTATAACCCACTCAGGACACTCCCCGCTTCTTGCCCTGTGGTTCACAGAATAAAATAATTCCAACTTAGTGCTGTATTATTACCGTTTGATCGAGTATAGTTCATCAGTTGTAATGCCGATGGTCTAGTGGTACATGTTGATCATCGCTCACTGATCTTCAGACTGCATTAAAAAGACATCTTATGCACAGAAACTGGGTTGCAAACCCAAGAGACACTGGCTGCTGTCAGATGACTGGCACCCCCGAGGCCTTCAAAGCTCTGATGTCATCAGCTTCCCTTCCTCCTGAGTAGCTCATGCCCATTTATGCCAAACATAGGCTGTAGATGTGGCCTAGTGGCTGAAGAACTGGGCCTCAAATTGTGCTGCAAGTTCAAGTCTCCACTGCTCAGATCTATAAATGTTACAGGGTGTAATTTTCCACACCGGCTGCTACCCGAAAGACGTAAGGATGGCATGAATGATGTCATCATGTCTTCATCATCTTCCCACTGCCTTACCTGATGAGGGTCACGGTGGCAGCATGCCAAGCAGGTCACCAACAAAAGCCACAAACTCCTTCCAGATCGTTCTAGGGATCTCTAGCCCTCCCCAAGCCAGCAGCAGCATTTCCTAGGTCTGTCCAAGGGCTTGTTTCCAGTAAGATGTGCACAAAACTGCCTCCTTGGGAGGTGCCAATAAAAAAGTATTCTCAATCAATGGGCCAGGCCATAAAATACGTATGTCCAACAAACTGACAGGGTTATTCATAGACAATGAGAAACAGATGCACTGTTGTGAATCTGAACATCTGCAATGTTACGATGATTAATTCGTGTCACAAACGGCTCATCAGTAGGAAGTGTAGATGTGTGACCCTACCGTAATCCAGAAAAGGTCCCACGAATGCTCTAAGCATGTAACTCAGCAGCTTGGAATATTACTAATAATGCAGTAAACCGCCAAAGGCAGAGAGGGAATATGAGACACAATGAACTCTTCTGTTCACTGGCCCCTGAGCCCCAGATGTTAAATCTCATTCTATGTCGTCCCACAGAAGGTCACGGGAGGAAGGAGGGGCTCCATGGCTTAACAGGCACATGCAGTGTGTGAACCTGAAAGCCTGCACTGTGCTTCTGCGATGGGGACGGACTTTGACACAGTGTCGGACTGCCCCCAGTGCACTGATCGCTCAGTACGCTCCAGGGAGTACAGCTCACTTTCAAACAAGAGAAAACAATCCAAGCTATTCCTTCTGCATTACATTCAGGATATTTTTTGCAAATGATGCATACTTCAGATTACATTTTTATTGTATAATAGGTCTATTGGTCGATATTTTTGTGTATTTTATGTGTGACGGTAAAACAAAAATTTCCTCAATTTCCTAATTCAGAGCTGAAATAGTACATCTACATGCTATAGTATATGTTTTGAAAATTGGGCAATTATATATATTTCATAAAAATAATTAAGGTGATACTTTGAAGTTTTAAATTAAGTCTCTACAAGGAATTGTAGATGAAATTTTAATTTTAAATGGAAAGAACTGAAAGGAAAATGTTTCAACAGTGTGACGTGTGGAACTGTGAGCTTCCACAGGCTGCTGTCACCTTTCTTATGTTGCTGTTTTGAATTTGAAGGATTAGGTATGTGTGGGAATGTCAGTGCTACTGTCAGTACAGGCAGCAGTGCCACTATGTGTCTGGACAAAAAGAGAGCCAGTCAGGCACTTAGCAGTGATGGCTAAAGGTCAGGAATGCTATGACAAAATGCTGAATGAAACAAATACTCTGAAGTCAGAGGGAAAAATTGCACTTGTGGGAGTTTTACTTACACAAAAATGTTCTGAGGGTGGAAAGAAGAATGGTTGGTTCAGAGAGATAACCAATCAAATTGCAGAGGAGGTGGGTCCAAGACATCCGATTGGTTGGTCCTGCTTCCTCTAAAATGTGATGGGTTAACTCTCTGAAGCAATCATTTTTCCTTCTGCCCTTTTTCGTATAAGTAAAATTTTCATGAGCAAAAATTGCTTTAGTTTTATATACCACCATTGTTGGAATATTGATTGACATCTGATAACAGAGAATATATTATTTAATATTATAGTACGTATCATTTTATTTAACTGGATATATTGATTTGAGTATGTAGAATTGGTAGCGCTTCTCTTGCCCAGATATGATTGGAGTTTTCCCCCTGAAATATTCAGACAAGTATAAAAGAGCATAAATTAACAGGTTTAATTTACATTAGGAACTACAGGAGATATTTTTCTTACTGACCCTGTGCCCAAAATTCCAGCCCATGGAAGAGCACTTAGTACAGAACTTCCATAGAGCTTCAAAGCACCTTGGAAGAACGTGAGAATTCATATTTCAAAGTCTTTTGTACTACATTGCCATCAAAGCTGATTCGAGATAACAGTAGATTCAGGAATCCAGAGAGGATATGGTCTTCTGTATTGTTAGCGTGTGATTAATCCTCATACTCTGCTGAAGATCTATAGCTGATGCCATCATACGGACTCAAAAGTGCCCCTGAATACATAGAATGATAGATGCTGAGATAGGACTCAGTGAGCAAACCGCTGACTCATTACATAGGACTCAATGAGCAAACCGCTGACTCATTACAGATATGTGTTGCTATATAAAAACCAGAAAACAGATTTATACCACAAAGATATAAAATACATTATATCTGTGACATTTCAATTGAGTCATATTGACTCTTATGAAAGTCTCATTAAGTCAGATTGACTCTGTCGCCCCATAAAAATTGACATATTGTCCTCTGATAGATGGGCAACAGGTAGCTTTGTGATTAGGGGGGTCTTTTTGTGAATGAGGTAGTATCTGAATGAAGTCATTAAAATGGCATATATTTTAATGGTTTTAAAGTTATAACTTATAAACCAGGTAAAACCTAAATCTGTTTCGATAAAATAATATCTTCAGGGTGTGAAGAAGGTTAATTGTTTGTCAGTATTACCCATAACATTAACTGATGTTTAACAACCTGAACTATTTAAACAGTCTTTAGTCAACACGCTTAATCCATGCAGTATTTGATTACAGTGTGCAGAGGCACAAACATCTGAAAGGAAGCATTTAGTGTCCTGGGGTTGTGATGATTCCTTTAAAACTGATTAAAACAGTTTCCCATTACTAGGCCATTAAATTGCCAAAGGAAGTAAGACAGACTGCGAATCCAGTCCTGCTCCAGACACTATTTATTCGTCAAAGGTTATTTTTAATCTTCAAATCAATGAGCTCAAGCAATATTGGGGTCTAGCACCAACCCGGGGCACTTCTAGATGAATCGCTTCTCCGGGGAGATCCTGCCCAGCTCCCATATGGCCGGCCACGTTCTGTGTGCCCCAGCATCTTTGCCAAACTTCATCAATATGTCTGTGTTCCAATTCTAAGGATGAAAAAACAAGGGGACGGGGTGGATTTTAGTGGGTCAAATGTAAAAGTGGATCAGCTGGAACTGGTTTATTGGCCATCAGTTCATGTGTGTGGCTAGAGCAGAAAGCAGTGAGCAGTATCCACTGCTATAGGGTGATGGTCATACCGTCAGGTGCCGCCGGCCTACATCCGCCTGGATAAGCCTGCGTTGACTCAAGGGGGGGCGCAGTCATTCCTGTGAGGTGGACAAGGCTTCCAGGGAATGCAGGGCTGCCGATTCTCACGCATCTGGCGTGACACACATGCTTACTGACTCTCATGCTCACGCGAAAAATCATATAACAAATCTATGTTATTCCATTATAAACCTAAAATTAGCTACATCAAAACTGTTGGGTAGTTCGCAAACCCTACAGACTATTTAAAAGGTACTAAAACTGTTACATACATGGTAATGTATGTGCATGTGTGTGCAGACTTATCTCAAATTGAAAACCTCATGCCAGCCAGCTAACCAAAGTTGGCAACACTGTGGGTGACCATAAAGCTCCTTCCAGGAAGAACATCCAGAAGGTCAGCAAACATTCTTTAACGCCCATTAAGTGAATAACAGAGAGAACGTGGAATTCTCCCTTTCCACAAATGTAAAGAAACACTGATGAACTAATTAGACAAAATAAACATTTCTTTAAGTGAGTCATCTCCGGTGAATGCTAAAAGTCAGTGTGCTCAGTGGATTCACAAACAGGACCTTTCTGGCCATCACTGGCTCTGCTGAATCACATTTGTACATTTTGTTTTATCTAGTTATGACATTTACACTAATGAGGTGCTGTTCCAATGAACCTTGGCAAATACCAAATGGGGAAATCAGCTAGTTACTTTCAAGCAGGTGTGGTTATTTTCAGATATGGCGTCTAAAAAGGCCAGAGTGTTAAGCATGGCTCGGAACTTACAAAACATATGAATGACAGATTTAAGTAAGTCTGTAATTTAAGGACCAGCTACTTCCGTGGGAATTTCAGTCCCAGCTATACACAGATGCGGAGGAAGAGGGAACGTCTTTTAGGTGAAGTCTTGAGGGAAGTTGACCTGAAGTGGCAGCATGGTTTATCTGGAAAGACATCACAACACATCGTGGAACAATCAGCTACAGACTTGACCACATGTGACACCCCATCCTGGAACAAATCAACTTCTGCCTTGTCTGCAGGTGCTCACAATATCTCCTGATGTTTTTCTTTATCAGCAAGAGTTTTTTTTTTTTCTATATGCAAGCCAGGCATGCTGATAAATCAGTCTGTACGCCACTTCCAACTTTTAACAGTTTTGTCATTACACAAAATGAGGGAAATTATAGATAATAAAAAAAAAACAGGAGGCTGGGATAGTACAACCCCAGCGACGTCAATTTCCTATGAACTGGTAAAAGGTCTGATATACTGGGAATGGGTGGGTATTAACCAGGAAGGCAGAATGTGGGGAGGGAGGGGGGTTGGTCATGCAGGGTTGTGTTCCCCACAGCTGGGGCACATTGTTGTCAGAGCAAATATTAATGATTAAAGTGCAGGGGAGTGTTTTCCTGCATGAGGGATATTAAACACGTGGTCTGAGAAAATGATGAAACCCAACCAAGCTATTAAACATGCTAATTTCAGCTGTATTCTGCATTTAAACAGAACAAAGGGTCAGTCCCTCAGCAGACAAGAGCGTCTGCACCTCCTTAATTATCTGCAGGCTTTCCTATTAAGTGTTGTGTGCTTGACAGCTGTCTGCTTGGACGGGCGAACAGATTCCTCGCTCGATGCGAACATCGATTTTCATGGAGAGGGGCCTAGATAATGAGTCTTTGGAAACAGACAGTAGGAGTGTCTCTGGAGCTGACATCATAACCTTATCAGGCATCTCATATATTTTAAAAAAGGACCAAAAAAACATTGCTGTAGATGAAGGGCAGCAACCATGTCATCCAGGAGCGTCATTAGAGATTGATGAAGGGGGGCTAACCTTTTATTAGAGGAGTCTGATAGAAATGACCCTCATTATTAAACTATTTAGTGTATATTAATTAATATAGGCCTAACGATACCCCTGATGTCAACATGCGTGAAGCCATGTTTTATGCAAAGGAATGGGTCATATGACCAGTCAGCTGCTTTTATAACCTACAGGCTCCCCAAAACTATTGCATTGATTTCATACTTTTCACTTTAAGGCTATCGTTACAGATATTACGTGTTCAACTGGCCTAAGTGAAATATTGACCACGGTTAACAGTCGTCTCCCTACAACGCAGCATTATACTAATTATATCTGATACTTTTGAAAGTTTCACCGAATTTTTAAGGAAAATTATATATTGACATCACTGACCAGAAAGATATACAGGTGAAAATATGTGCGCTGTGTTACATAACTGTATTGTGTGAGATTTACTATCATTCTTTTTGACGATGCTGTTTTCATCACAATACTCTATTTAACCTACTCAAAGTAGAATAGGCAGATACTTCTTTAAATACCTGCAAACTGGATAGCATACTGGGACTTGTAGTAAATCGCGGTTATATATAGTGCTGCCGTTTCGTCACTTTCCCCGCTAAACGGTTTAGCGCCGAAACAACATTTCCCATGCAGCCAAGCCGCTATAAATTCGGCCGAAAGCAGGCGGGTCCGCAGAGCTCATGTGGAGTTGGTCTATGGTGATTTGCCTGCTGTTCCCTGACCGGGGTTTGAATATGATGGGATTAAACGAGGGTAGCGCCGTGGACATTGCTTCGCACTGATCAGTCTTCAGCCGCGGTCCCTAAGAAAGGTAAAGCAGCCGGACACTGGAAGATATCTCCAGCTATGTTACCGATGGACCGGTAGCTGTTACTTTGTATCAGATGGGGATGCGACTCCTTACGCGGATCGTCCGCTTAACCCGTTTATATAGCGCCTAAACGGGAGGCGCTCCACGTCTCATCCGCCGGCATGTCCATCAACTGGAGGGTCACTGTCTTGTTTGGACAGTTGTTTATATGCTCAAAGGCATATCGCGATCGTAGTACGTCCTTCTCGGTTCTGATACCATAGTAAAACGGGTTTAAAAGAGAGCAGACCGCCTTGTTCGTCTGCTACTAGACGATCCGAACCATGTGCGCTCCTGAAATGGTCTGAAAGTTTGCTGTGGGCGCACAGGCTGTGCAAACTCCTGCTTTAACTCTGCTTTTCCCGCGGAGTTCAGCGTGATCATTCAGCCGGGGGTCGCCTGTACAATAAGTGCGCATCGGTGAATCGCAGGATGTACCCGAGACCAGACGGACCCTCTTAAATATACATTCATAAATAACGCATGCTGTCAGTGCTGCGCCAGAATGAGTTTAACGATTTACTTGCAGCACAACGTGGTGTCGGTGTTTGAGAGAAACTAGTCTTAACGGTGTTTGTACAAATTAAAACGTTGTCAGTCCTGGTCACGGAGTATTAACAATGTTTTTATAAATAAGCGCGTGATTATTGTTGTACAAGGAGGAGTATTAACAGTGTATTTACAAATTTGCGTGCTGTCAGTATTAGACAAGGAGTCGTAGATATAGACCACGCTTTATAGTCATGTTCTGTTAGGTTTGAGGAACTCTTAACCTGCTTGTTAATACATGTATAGTTTACATTATTTTACTTGAAGAGGTGATATTGTGGTTATATGGTAGGAGTACGGTATTTATAGAGTAAAGAAAATTTTAACATGTAACTTATTGCCTGGGTAATGAGTTAGTGGATGAGACCAGTGCACATGCCATACTGGTAAGGCAGGGCTGGTCTAAGGACTTGGAGTGTCTGCTGAATACAGAATGAGTCCATTAATTAGCATAGATTAGTCTTCTTCAAAGCTGCTCTTTGTGCAGGTGTGATATTCCTGAAAGTTTGGTCTGTGTCACCGGCCTGAACCTTTTGCTGGACAGTGGCTCTGATGGTCAAGGTGTTTTGTAAACGGCGTTTGCTGGCTTATGGTGGTGTCCACTGCGGCCAGTTCCTAAAGCCACACCTCCACCCTAGACTAGTCTCAGGTTCTTAAGGGCTGAAGTCTCCACAGAGCACATGACGGAATCTGGCGTGCTTTTGCAATGGCCTTAATTATGGCATTCTCTATGTGTAAATTCAAAGCTCTGAAGTACTAAATGGCTACACTCAACACTAATCATCTTCTTCCCTCCTTTTGAAAAATATTGGTGGGGCACTAAACCAGCACATCCTGCCCTCGACGAGGCTTTTGGGCCATTTGTCTGCTTCGCTAGATGGTCAGTGGTCCCTGTGAGGTTCTCTGACAGAGTAAATCTGCATTTGTTCCGAAATGGCTCGCATGTGTGCGGCTGAACATGCCAAGGGTCTTTGGATGGTCCACTTTCTGAATGACCCGGCCTTGTCTGATGTCTGTCACCATCACTGCAGCGCATTCACCTGCTGGGTGGATTGACCAGAGAAGTGTTTACTCTCCCCAACTTCACCGCTTCCTCCTCCTGACCTTTGGGCCTTTGCTTTTGCTCGGTGCTGTAATTCAAACAGTCGTGATTAAAGGGATGCACCTTTTCTCAATGATCGCGTCGTCATTTATAGCACCATGCTGTGAATGTCACGGCCGTTTATCTTGGCATATTAAGTTTGAATGAAATGCCTCCATTATAAATGAAGTGGCCACATTCTTGCTTTTTTGTCATTTTGATGTCACTCAAATTCTGTTTTCTCTTCCTGTTTCAGATACAGTCCAGGGTGCAAAAATGTCAGACAAGATGTCTAGTTTTTTGCATATTGGGGACATCTGTTCCCTCTATGCCGAAGGGTCAACCAATGGCTTCATCAGCACACTGGGGTAAGTGTGGCCCTTTTAGCCTCTCTCTGCATCATCATCTTCATTATTGTTGTGTAACCTTCCAGAGAGTCGCACACCTGTAGTTGTGCACTCAACTAAATAGCTTGTTGACAATGGAAATTTTGGGTTCGGGTTTAGTGCCCGAATTGAGACTTGACCCTGCACCTTTCCCCTAACGCCTTAGTCCTTTGTCTTCAAGGCTCCATGGTTAAGCAGAACATATGCCCTTTGGCCCTGTCCACATCTGTAGACACATACCCCATGTCATGCTGGATGCTGCCTCCCCTCTATGAGACAATAATAGCCTTTAGCATGGAGTACAGTAATTTTTCCAAGTCGCTTCTGTCTTTGCTAGTTTTAGATTCAGCTGTGCTCGGCTTCATTCTCACAGTCATTCTTCTGGTGTGCGTTTTGTTAGAATTTGTATTCACGTTTGTTCAGAGAATCCCTGGAATGGAGAAAAAAGAGAGCTAAATTAAAACAGACATGTCACCTCCGATCTTACCATGTACATTCTTGTGTTAAATTGACAGAGGCATTTTGATGTACAGACATAGCCAGGCTGCTAATAAGGAACCTTAACTAACCATGTTTAATAACATTTTATATACCCTCCCCCCCCTCCGATGAACAACGTTTCCTGTAGCCACCCCCCCACCCTCAAACAGTTCAAATAGCCAAGGGGCCTTTGACCCTGTTAACATCACGTTAATGTGCCTTACAGAATATTGAATACTGTAAGAAGCCTTTGTGCCACTAACATAGCATTTGCACTTTATTTTCAAGCATAATTTATGTTCATCAAGATCAGATGAATTGTATTCAGTTCTTCAGTTGAATGACTAACAGAACTGACATTTACAGTGACTTCAGTTTAATGTGATTTGAATGGATTGATTCAATCAGCGGTGCAATCAAAGTTAATTATCTGGAACAAAAGCTTGAAACCACAGTGAGCTGATGAGTCCAGGCCTGCAGAAGCCTTGCCATGGTCTTGCTATGCACTGGGAATGCTTTGTGATTTTCCTGTGTCATAACCCAGAATGCACCTGGAGTGAAGTGATTTTTCCTGTTCTGTAACTAGTTGTTCTTGAAGGTTGTCTTCGCTGTGCTGTGCCTGTCCTCCTTTGTTTTTTTTCATAATAAGGAACATCTTGGTCAATAGCCAGTTTGGTCTTGTTGCTGTGATACAGTGTTTGTCTTCAGTGGCCTTGCAGTGGCAAGTAATTATACCATATAAGTTGTCTGTAGTGGGGGTGGGATAATATGGGGGGTTGAGAGTCAGAAAATATAAGAACAATGGAGGTGAAAAGGTAAGGGAAGGAGATGAAATATAGTGGAAGATAAAAGATAGAGGAGATGATAGAGAGAGAGCAGAGAAAATGAGAAGGAAAAGGTGAAAGATGAAATGAGTGGTGAAGGAGGACAGGAGGAAAGATGTGTGAGAGCAGGTGGCTGGTTATGGAGGGAGGTAGGGAAGAACCTCTTGTTTCATCTCCACACTCGCCGCCTGAAGCATGTAGTGGTCATGCAAAGCCTGCTGGACTGACGGCATGAACTAGGGCCAGTCTGAGTGCTGCTCGGCAGATCATGGTGTCCGTGCCGCTTGCCATGCTTCCTGTGTCACCCTGGCCCAGGCACGCTTTCCTGCTGAGTCATCTGGCCCACAAAGGTGGCCGTTTGCCCTACCAGGGGCACAGGACTTCTGACTTGTCATTTTTCGCTGTGGCGATGGGGTCCGGCGGCGCTTTGAAATGTCACGTGTGTGTCCGTGCTGTCTCATCCTAGGGCTTAGATCCGTACTGTCACCATGGTCCCCAAGATGGGGAGACACCCATGTATATAAACACACACACACAAAACAGTAACACCCACGGCCAAATTCTGTTTGTTTATTTGTTTATTTACTTACTTACTATTACTAATTTGTTGTATAAAGCTCAGAAGCACCTGCACCAGGGGTTTCCAACTCCAGTCCTGGAGAGCTATTGTCAAGTAGATTTTCTATTCTGCTATTTACCCGAGAACAAATGTGGATCATCAGCAGCCAGGTAGGATAGAAAAGGATAGGAGAGAGCAGCTGGACAGTAGCTCTCCAGAGACCCCTGATCTACACTTGCTGTGTTGCCAAACGGTGGTGTGAAGGTAGTTGGTAAAGTAGCCATGGGTCTCCTGAAGCTCAGCTACCCATTAACATGGATCCATGAGATTTCCTGCATCTCGACACAGCTGATGTGTAAAATAAGGGTCATTCTCATGATGCTTTATGTCAGTGGCTGGTTTGTTTAATATCTGACTGGTGGTCTGAGAATTGCCCTGGGGTAGTGCATGCCGACTCGCGGCCATGCGTTTTATCAGTCAATGGAAAATGATGAGGATGGTGGTAGAGTAACAAGGAGCAGACTCTGTAGCCTGCTTCTGTGGCTTATAGCTGGGCCATTGTCTTTTTGTAATGTGGGGGCTTGAGGACAAAGCAGGCTGTCCCTGAGGGGCTCCGGAATGCCGTTTATTTATCTATCCATCTTTCAGGATACTACGTTACATTGCCCTGCCTTCAGCTGTGACGCATTGGATTTGCTTTTTTATGAGAAGCTTTTATCCAAAGCAATGTGCAATTAAGAAGATGGGGTCAGCCAGGTCCCAGAGCTATGGGGTTAGGGTCTTGCTCAAGGGCCTCTATGGTGACATTATTTCACCGGGATTTGAACCTGCAGCCTTCTAATTGCAGCCACAGCATCCTAACGCTCTGAGCCACATACCTGTCGTGTGGTTTGTGGTTTAGGAGAGTTCTCCACTGTAGGAGTGCTGCATGCAGTATGATGGTTTTTTTTTTTAATTGCCATATGAACTTTGCTTATTCTTTACTTCTGTTTTCCTCAATCCATTTATATAGCAGGAATTTTCATGTGGAAATTTAGGCTAATTACATGATTTAATGCTACCCGCCTGTCCCTTCTGGGATACCATTACCATCCATTATTAGTAACTACTTATTCAATTGGGGTCATTGTGATCTGGAGCCAATCCCAAAGAACACAGAGCGGGGGGGGGGGGTTCACTCTGTCCATAACTCAGTCACACATTCACCGCTCCCTACTTACCAGCCCCTGTTTACCTGCATTATCTGGCTTGGGAGTAACTGTATGGGAAATGAGTATTCAGAGAGAAACTCCCACAACATCTGAGAGAGCTCCGCAAATCCAGCTGGACAGAGAACATGTAAGCATGGTGGGAGGGGCTGGGTCCAAATATGGGGAGAATACAAACATGGTGGGAGGGGCCAGGTCCGAATATGGGGAGAATATGTACGCATTGTGGTAGGGGCTGGGACCAAACACAGAGAGAGCATATTAACAACCTGGATATGATGGTGGGACCAGATCCATACAGCATTTATTATCGCAACTTATTTGTTCGTTATTAGGTATTATAATTTTCACTTTTCTGACCCTGGGATTTGAACTGGTGAACTTCTGGTTATAGGCACAGTGGTCTAACACACTATCCCCCCCTCCCATAGATGCTATGGGAAGGTTGGCACCTAGATGGGGATCTTGGTGTACGCGGTTTCCTGGTGCTGCTGCAGTACATTGTCTGTTCTCAGTTGAGATCCAGAAACAGAATTGTTTTGTTGCATGCCTGTTATTGTGTTTGCTAAGGAACGGACCAGTCAGATTATACAAAAGCACATCATTTAATATACTTAATGGAAAACATGTCAATAAGGACAAATTCCTAAACTATCAAAACATATTTCTGGGGGCAGAAATATGCCCCCGTTCACCTCAGCTGATTCTAAGAGGAGTGTATCTGTAAATCTGGAGCTATTTGATTAAAGGGCAGGTTCAGGAGTGCTAACTCGTCCATGTGTTTAAGTGGACCGTTTCATATCAGCTGTTCTCTTCCTGGACACTTGGGAGGCTGGCTGAATAGTATGTCTCAGATGAGATCCTCATTGGCTCAGTTACACGGTGCCCAGGGACATGGGGAACACAATTTGGCTAAAGATGTACGCTCTGCGTCGACATTCTATTTTTAGAGACCATTTGGCCGAGGCGGCCTTACTGTAAACACAGAATATACGCACCTTGGTCACTTCATCATTGGTAGGAAGTCCAGTTCTTAAACACAATCTCGGGTCATGCCTCAAAAGAGGAAACTGCTGCTGCAGCCTTTGAAATAATTGAAGCTGACCTGCTATTGAGCAGGCACCCGGAATGGGCTTCGTCCGGAGTCCCACGTTTGGATCACAGGAGAAAAGTGTGTCGCTGTGGTTGCTGTATAAGTTCAGGAGGTCGTGTCTTTTCCACACCCTGCGGTGAACTTTCTTTCTGTTTATTTTGTACAAGGGCTGTAACGGTGCAGAAAACTCACGGTTTGGAGCAAACCTTAGTTTTGGGTTCACGGTTCAGTGCAATATCAGTACAGCAAGGAAAACAACTGGTTTTGAAATGATTTATTATTAATTATGTAAAATAAATAAATTCAAAAATAATTTTGATTCTTATGATGCAGTCTTAACTAAACACTAGTTGCATATCTGCAGTGATAAACAGCACTGTAGCCTAAATTATATTTTTTTTTATTTAATTTATTTTTCAGCCCTGAATTTCCTGACAAGTCACTTAAAATGCCACGGAGAGTCTAACTTGCAGATGTTGTTTCTGCTCTGGTCATACACACACTTGGACAATGTCGTCTCAGTTGAGTTAGCATGTTGGATGTGTTTTGGTTTAACAGAGCCTACAGGCAGTCTTGGTCTTATCCGCTACTGTCTCTCCAGTGTTGGTATAAATCACTGGGAAAACAAAATGTTCCCAAACTGCTGATTATAAGAACATAAACATAAGAACAAAAGAACTATACAAACGAGAGGAGGCCATTTGGCCCATCAAACTCGCTTGGGGAGAACTTAACTAATAGCTCAGAGTTGTTAAAATCTAATCTAGCTCTGATTTAAAGGAACCCAAGGATTCAGCTTGCACTTTTTTTGCACTTGCACTTTTTCTAAGGCCGCAATGTCCTTTTTAAGATATGGTGACCAACCCTGCACACAATATTCTAGGTGAGGTCTCACCAAGGAATTGTATAATCTTAGCATTACCTCCCTTGACTTAAACTCC